>SJYQ01004517.1:203438-217757 GCA_006410935.1 Redunca redunca
TTTTTTTTTTTTAACAAACTAAAAATATGATCTGGCTGCTTTAGCTTTTATTTAATATTAATAAAAATGTGCTACTGAGCTACAAGTATTTTATATTAGACTCTTAAAGGTTTAAATGATGCTCATTATAAGTTGCTTTATCATAGATGTGATACAGTTGCCATTATTCTTGGGGCATGTGAGGACTTTTACCTCTTTTATCCCATTTCTTTTGTACTAAAATGACATTTCAAGTATCATTTCAGGTCCGGCAATCATTCACAGAGAAGTTCACCAATCACCTGTCAACTGAACATTCTATTGATCAGAATACAAAGATACCTTTCACCAGTATTTCTTGTGAAGTACATGCTACATAAACATACACATAGGTATGTGTATAAGTTGCAAGAAGGAAGTGCTTCCAAACACTTCCTTCCTAGTTCATTTACTCAGAAATGTCTACCAAATGCCTTTTACATGAAAGAATCAATCAACACTTACAGTATACCTGTCAGCAACATACTAGATCAGTGGCTATAAACATGACTAATAACTTCCCCACAGCCTTCAAAGACATCACATTTTAGCAAGAGATAGGCATGGGTAAAAACTAATTGTACTAGATGATGACTATTACACAGATAGGGGCTTCTCTTATGGTTCAGCTGGCAAAGAATCCGCCTGCAGTGTGGGAGACCCGGGTTTGATCCCTGGGTTGGGAAGGTCCCCTGGAGAAGGGAAAAGCTACCCAATCCAGCATTCTGGCCTAGAGAATTCCATGGACTATACTGTCCATGAGTCAAAGGGCCAGACACAACAGAGCGACTTTCACTTTCACACAGACACAGACCTCATACTTAGGACACAAAGACTGACTAGCTCAGTTCAGGAGAACAGTATCAAGGAAATTAGTTACAGAGAAATCTGCATTTGAGTTGAGCCTTAAAGGTTAAAAAAGCTTATTAAGAAAGCATAGGCTAGAGAGTTGAAAGGCATTCTAGACAAAAAGAAAAGCAGGTACATAGAAACAGAATGGAATTCAGATTGTTTGGGGAACTAAATATAATTGACTACAGTTTAGTCTAAGGCATGAAGAGTGATGGGATCAGAGACAGGAAAGTTAGATAAGGGCCAGAGGAAAGAGGGCCATGTATGTGAGGTTAAACTAGTAAACTTTATCCAATAAGCCAATTCTTAAATGCAAGGGTGCAAAAGCAACTGAGTATACAAATCATCTAGTTATCTTGCTAAAACACAAGTTCTGACTCAGTAGTTCTCGCAAGGGACTCAAGATTCTGTGTTTCCAACAAGGTCTGAAAGGATGCCATTGAAATTGGTCAACACACCACACTTTGAATAACAAGGAAGTAGGGTACTGGGGCAAAAGGCAATAGCAACCCACTCCAGTACTCTTGCCTGGAGAATCCCATGGATGGAGGAGCCTGGTAGGCTGCAGTCCATGGGGTCACAAAGAGTCAGACACAACTGAGAGACTTCACTTTCACTTTTCACTTTCATGCACTGGAAAAGGAAATGGCAATCCACTCCAGTGTTCTTGCCTGGAGAATCCCAGGGATGGGGGAGCCTGGTGGGCTGCCATCTATGGGGTAACACAGAGTTGGACACAACTGAAGCGACTTAGCAGCAGCAGTAGCAGCAGCAGCAGGGTACTGGGAACTTCTGAAGGGTATTAACCAGAATTGCAACATACATACAAAGTATAAACACAGCTATGTGTGTGCATGTATTTTTATTTTGTAAGGAAGGTCCCAGTTAACAGTGTAAAAAATGTAGAGGGGTAAAAGGAGGGGAAAGGTAGGAAGAATGAATGGGAATTGAGATAGATTGAAATTTAGGGGAAAATAAAAACCAAGATCAATTCCCACTTTTCTAACAATAACAACTGGGAAAGGGCATTGTGGTAGGATAGAACAACTTGCATTTATCTAACCATAACAACTGAGAAAGGAGCATACCATTCAATGAGAAGACAATAGAGTAGGAGAATGATTTACGCTCAGAAGCCTCCAAAGAATGGTGGTTTTCCTGGAACTTTTGACTTAAGATTACTTAATGGGTAAATAGAACTCTAAATTCTAAGAATTTATTCATTTACTGTCAAACCACTTTTTCACAAAACCTGGTGTCTTCTGAAAGTTTAGTTCAAGAACTGAATTACTTAGATGCAAAGAAATGGATATGTGTGTGCAGGAATATTGGAATAGAGGTATTTGGGGGAGAATATTTTCATAGGATTTCAAATCTGGTACTAATTTTGAATGTACACTAGAAAAGGTTAAAATATCTGGTCTCTTTTTCTCATTAATTATCACCTATTAACCTGGGAAAGATTCGTGAAAGCCCAGAGGAAATCCCCATTACCATGACTACGTAATAAAAGTTTGCCACTACAGTGGTAACTGACTTGTTGAGTTAGTGATCGTAGTTTGAAATTTATCCTTAAGTGTCACATTCCCTAAATAAGAGAAAAGGAAAGAGTTGAAAATAAGGATGAGAAACAGAAAAATTCACAGCTATACACTGACCATACATTATGTATAGCCGCTGTACTAAGCCCTATGCTGTCCTGCTTGCCTAGAATGTTCTTCCCAAGATCTTCATAAAGCTGGTCCTTTCGAACTTCTCTGTCCGCCCTATCTAACATAGCCCTGCTCTCTTTTATACTCAGCTGTCTTTCTATATTCCACTTCTCAGCTTTTTAAATTATAGCAGCTATTGCTACCATGTTTGCTATGGGTGCCTATTAAGGGCCAGTCTCTTCACTCTGTAACGGAAGCCCTCTGAGGGCAAGGCCATGACTGCTTTATCCACTGTTACACCTCTGCTGCTTACAGTGCTGCCTGGCACATGTATGCATTCAGCAAATATTGGTGGAGGCAATGAACATTGCATTTAATTTTCTCAACACCCCTTTGAAGTGCTTATTATTATTTCATTTTACAAATAAAGAAACTGAGATTTAGTTCAAGTAATTCGGCCCAGACAACAGAACTAACAATTGGCAGAACTAGGACTCCAGCAAGAATCTGACTCCAAAAGCTATGCTTCTGAACCCTATACTGTGCAGCCACTCTAAGCCAAATTGTTGTGCATGTCAAATGCTGTCCAAATGCCCAATGCTCAGTTTTCTGGGAGACCTAATAATTGTAAGGCCAATTTGCTTGGGTCCTTATAATTAACATAAAATTAGTTCTAACACATAGATGGATACAGCTCTCATTTTTTTCCACCTCCCAGTGTGTTAATGATATAAAAGATTTCAATTTACTCTAGGATTTCCTCCTTTCAATAATTTTAGTCATCCTTTCCATGTCTAAAGTAATTTATAATTTTTAAATATACTCATTTGATTCTCTACAATAATCCTATGAAGGAAGTATGCATAAGTCAGTTTTATTATCCCCATTTCAGACTTGAGAAAATAAGACTCAAGGAGAGTAAACTGAATTTTCTAAAGTTACTAACATAATAAATGGCAAATCCACATCTATAACTTTATTTTCTGAACCTTGGTCAAACACACATTCCCAAATTGCCTTTGGTGAAACATGCATATGTGCAATGAGACAGGTCTCTCAGAAAGCTGTAATCATGGATAATCTGCTTTAAGAAAATCTTATCTACAAACATTCAGATGAAATAATGGGTCAATAATAAAAGGAAGTGATAAATTACTTTATACTTTATAAAGACACTTTTGCATTTAAAAAATTTTGAACACAATAAATGTACTTAAATGTTATTTGACTTGCAAAATGTGATTTGCACTTGTTTCCTTTGCAAACCCACAGTTGTCTCATAAAACAAAATTTACCTAAATCCTCTCAAACTCACAGCTCTTCACAACACTCATAGCTTTTACTCATAGTGTCAAGAAAGGGCTGATGTTGTGAATAACATCCTGGTAATCAGATTTGGCAGGAAAGACTATTTACTACAGCTGTATCAACAGATGACTGGTATGATTCATATAACACATTCTTATTCCATTTCTAAAAGTTTACTTTTACAAGCTACGGATATGTGTCCAAAAAGTACAAACCTATAATTAATTATGAATAACTTTAAATTAACCATTATGTTGGTGCATTATTTTTATTTAAGTAGATGTTTAGGTTGAGAGGAACCAAATCCAAAATGTAGTATCATGAGTATGTTTTAACTACATTATAAATGTGAAATTAATTAACCAAGAGACAATGATAGTGGATAGGAGCATGGACATCAGTGACAAAGACCTGGGTTTGAATCGCCTCTAAGAAACAGCTTTGTTGTTTCTTAGATGGTCTAAGGAGTAGAGGAGTTAAGTTGTCTCCATGTCAGAAATATGTCCCAGGTATTACATATACCACACCTAACTGGAGATTTTGGGAATGTTATGGCATGAACAGCCAGACCTGAAGATAAGTAAGACTGAGACAGATGGATGATGCCATCTAGACAGAGGACTAGAAAGTGCAGGTCTCTAGAGAAGAAACAAGGCTAATGCCTTCAGAGACCAGAGTGGAGCCAGCAAGGCCAATGGGCCAATGAGTTAAGGAAGGGCAGAGAAAGTAGCAGAGACATAGAAGTAGTCTGGTCCTTGAATTTTTTTTTAACATTCCTGGAGTATAAAATTCAAAGTAGAATAATGGAAGATGAGACAGGAGAAGAATTGAGGTGATAGGTCCAGGGAGATCTACATACTAAGGTAAGAATTTGGACAATCACTCATCTTGAATTCAAGCAGGGCCTCTATGTGACAGTTACGCCATTGGACGTTTATATTAGATTGATCATTCTGGGAGTTGTATGGAATACTTAATAAAGGGGATGTAAGCTATTATTAATGTAATTAATATGCTAACATGTTTTATGCAATTAAAATGGTTAATCCCAGGTTACTAATGTAGTCATGAAATCTTTTCACATTGGATCTTGTCCCTTCTTTTCTATACTAAAAGGCCAGAGTTTATTAACATTTCCCTACTATTAGCTGTATTTCTGCCTCTCTCCGCCACCCAGCAGATTTTTCCTGATCCATTAAGCCTCCTGTTCCAATTTCTGTTAAGTGGGCCTGCCACATTGCAGATGCTTGGTTGAGATGTTATGTATCAGGATCAATGTCACTGGCAGGAAAAATATGAGAAGAGCATCAAGAAAAGACAAGAAGATGGGGAGACTGTGGCCCTTCACAGGGCCCCCCACTTGCACCATAATTAAATAAAAGTAACACACCCCTACAACATAGCATGCTAAGTACTTTGTAGTTCTTATTGTCAAAACAATCCTGAAAGATATGGACCGTTTTATAGAAGAGAAAACTACATTTCAGAGAAGGTCATCTAGTTACTGAAAGGTAAAACCACTGTTTTTACTGAACAGGCATAAGGATGGGCAAAGGGGAATGTGGAAGATAATAGGAGAGAGCTCAAATCAGAGAAATGAAATGGGTGAGAATTCAGGGCAAACTGGGATTTGAGACCAGGGTTAATGATGGAAGGAAAATTCTATTTCCTTTAAGATAATATCTCAACTTGATGTTTATGACTGGGCCTCTACTCTTTCTGCATCCTTTGTTATCTTACTACTCACAGTGGATGCCGTACATCCAAGCCACACTGGGCTATGCCATTCTCCCACTTTTCTCTCTTCTAGCAATCTGTCACATCTGGGACTTGACCTAAAACACTATTTACCTCCCCATTGTTCCCTCCATGCTGCCTATCAGTCTAATTGTCACTTCCTCAGAAAACCCTTTCCTGATATGAAACCCCTACCTACCCTGTAATCCAACCCAGCAGATTCTTTAGGTAGCCCTGTGCTCATTTCATGCTGGGAGGGGTTGGGGGCAGGAGGAAAAGGGGATGACAGGGGATGAGATGGCTGGATGGCATCACTGACTCGATGGACGTGAGTTTGAGTGAACTCCAGGAGTTGGTGATAGACAGGGAGGCCTGGCATGCTGCAATTCATGGAATCGCAAAGAGTTGGACACGACTAAGCGACTGAACTGAACTGAACTGTGCTCATTTCAAATCACCCTACACTTACCTCCTATTACACATTGTTATTTCTATAATTGGTTGTTTTCCCATTAGACTAAAAGTTTCACGAGAACAGATTGTTCATTATATCCCCATGCCTTCCAGTGTCAGGCATATATTAAGCATTCAATAAATACTTGTTAAATGAATAAGATGAATGAATGGATGTGCTGCTTCTATAGCTACATGAGAGCAGATGCAACTATATAACAGTATGAATAAATAGCTTTGTCGATGAAGACCGAGTCACTCAGAAAAAACATTTGTTGCCTTGGTGATTTGTTTCATTTTCTCTACATAAAGCTCTTCTGGAAAATAAAAATTATTTTAGTTGCCCTCAAAAAAAAAAAAAAACACACCTATAGTTGGGAATACTTCCATGATTAATATAAGAGTTCAACATAACCCTTTTTCTATTAAAAATAATAAATAATACATTAGCATTAGCAAAAATATCTTTCAAATGCCCAGCAAGAGCTATTCCCTTTTAGAAATTCTAAAGGACTGTAACTCTTTTAAAAAGATGGTGGGTTGATGAATATAAAAAGTGTTATTTACAGAACACATGTACTATTGACATCAATAAAACCCTCTTTTATGCTGCCTGGTCCACATTTCATCCTGCTATTTGAATTTTATTATGCACATCAACCTGTTACACATATTAGCAATGATAGTACCATCATGTAATTATTTTTTAATTACAGGAATAACAATACGGGTGTGAGTGCATGCACAGTTGTATCCAACTTTTTGCGACTCTGTGGACTGTATCCCACCAGTCTCTTCTGTCCATGGAATTTTCAAGGCAAGAATACTGGAATGAGTTGCCATTTCCTACTCCAGGGGATCTTCCCGACTCAAGGATCGAACCTGCGTCTCCTGGATTGGTAGGTAGATTCTCTAACACTGAGCCACCACATTTCAACTATCTTTACAGATTTTTAAAAACATTTAAAAATGTCTAATTAATGGACACCTGAAATATGATTCACCCACTACTACTTTTTAAGATACTTAGTGTACATGAATAATTTTAGTTGCAGAGATAATATACTTTAGAATATCATTAGATTAGAATAGAAAAAGGAAGGACCTCAGAGATGCATTAATATACACCTGTTTTACAGGAAGGGACCGTGATGCCCAGATGCCTTTAGGTGTCCAAAGTTACAAAGTATAGATTTACTTTGATTTTTTCACAGTTCCACATTTCTTCTGTTCTTATATCAAATCCCATATGCTATTACATATGATTCTTGAGAATTCCTACATAGCAAGAGAAAAATTCTACCAACTGTTCACATTTTATTAAATTTAGCCCAAAATATTCTGCCTGCTACCTAGAACTGACGTCCTACTGACCAATCATCTATCAGCATGTTTCTGGCTTAACAGAGGCTAACATTATTTTCCTTGTTTTCTCTGTGTTAGGTGCTCAGTGGTGTCTGAATTTGTGACCTTATGAACTGTGTAGCCCACCAGGCTCCTCTGTCCATGGAATTTTCCAGGCAAGAATATTGAAGTGGGTTGCCAATCCCTTCTCCAGGGATAATGGAACCCAGGTCTCCTGCACTGCAGGCAGATTCTTTACTGACTTGAGACACCAGGGAAGCCTTGTATTCTAGCTATCACAATCACTGGGATTATTATATTTTAATTGTTAAAGACATATCTAAGAACTGTCCACTCTATAAAACATGTTATATCAGTTACTAAATTGTGTTTATTGGGATGACCACATTTTTCTCAATGACCATATTCAAAGAAAGGGATAAATTAAAGGTATATCTTGGGAGTTGATCAATAAATTATCCCTTAGTTAATTTTTTCATTATGCCAGATATTGTGCTGGGTACTTTCAATACTTTCCTGCCACACTGCTTACATATAGGTGATATCATATCTTTTTCACAAATGAGGAAATTGAGATTCAGGGAAGTTAAAAACTTATTCAAGTCCTAAAGTCAGTACGTGTGAGATCAACAATTTAAATCTAAGTCTTGCACCAGAGCTCTGCTCTTCAACTAAGTTGTGTCACTTCTCTTTCCTCAATAGTGACATTTGTGACAAAAGGGCTAAAATAGAATCTGGACAAAAACACTCAAAAGAGAAGATTCAATCTCATACAAGTGACTTATCTTAACACCAGAAATGACCTTGGGATCCATGTGAAAGAAAATCTGAGTTTTCAGTTGCTCTGATGATTTTCTGGCTGAAAATATCTTACCCCAAAACTATAAGGTTCTGCAAATCAGTCTGGTCAGACTGGAGCACTTAAGACCTTAAGCAATCTGAGTCATTTGGGTGAGATCTAGGATTACTTTTTTTTTGGGGGGGGGCAGTTAGATTATTATGAAACAGGCCATAATCATTTCCTGCCTTTTACGTGTAGAAAAACGAAAAAGAAAAACACTTCTCTGGTATGTCTAATGGATCCTTTTATATTGCCATTATGCAGTGCCTCGTCTCGATTTGTCATAATCTCTCCTTTCATTAATCTTCTAAAATTATTCTTAAGACTATAGAGCAAGCTATGAAGAGGAATTTATTTCCACAGTGTGTACAACAGAAGGGAGAATGGAGAGAGAGCCGAGAGGTCATAGGATGTAAGGGGACCGTTAAGTGCATTCATGCCAAGATGGGAAGGAAGGAGAGAGCCAGTGGAAGTGCCTGCGCTTCCTGCCGCTGAACACTCCGATGGGAGTGGTGGTCGCGTGTGCTCACTGAGTTGTGCCATAGATGAGGTTGAGCCTGGACAGACCAGAGAGTTAGTCAGCAGTTCCAGTCTCACAGAAAGCGTCAACAGAGCAAAACTCGAAGACAACCTCTCAGCCAGAAGTGCTAGAAGGTGGACTCCTTGTGGAGAAGAACGTGATGGAGGCTGAACTGAGACAGAATGAAAATTTCCAAGTTGTTGGCAAGTTTCCTGCCAAAAAGTCCCAGGAAAGTGGAACAAGGGCATCTCAAGTACATAGTAACGTGGTGGGGGGGGGGGGCGGGGGAAGAATATCAGTGGAGGTGGCTGAAGCGAACAGGTTTTGCATTCTGAAGTCCCTGAGGAAGTCTCCTCACCCATATGCAGCTTTTAAATCAACCATACATTAATTACCATTTAAACATCATAATAGGACTTTCCTGGTGGCTCAGATGGTAAAGCGTCTGCCTACAATGCGGAAGACCCAGGTTCAATCCCTGGGTCAGGAAGATCTCCTGGAGAAGGAAATGGCAACCCACTTCAGTACTCTTGCCTGGAAAAGGGACAGAGGAACCTGGTAGGCTACAGTCCATGGGGTCACTAAGAGTCAGACACGACTGAGCATCATCATAATATAACTTTGTTGTAAGCACTCTGTCCTAGAGATGTGTTACATGTGTCGCCCTAGAAATAGGCATGAACATGATTAATTCAGAATATTCATGAAATCTCACATGGATATTTATACTGTTGAACTGTATAATTTACATGATAAATCAAAATGCTGTAATAATAACATTTATTTCTGATATAGCATTTAAAGCAGAATAATAATGTTTCTTACCTTATACTTGTAGTCATTAATATTCTGATAAATGGATATATAGCACATGACATGTTTTTTAATTAGATTATGTTTTTCAAATTGAGGAAACAGATTTCAGTGTTGATTTACTTTGTTTAATGCAATAGATTTCCAGTTTTGAGTTCTAATTAATAAATTTTTATAACATTTTTAAAGTACTAATTATGTTTTATAGTATTTCCAATTATTCTGATTTTGAAATAATTATGAAATATATGTAGGTCAGATTTGACAGCATTCTCTCAAGAAAAGTAACACCAGGTGTAACACCTCAGGAAAAGTAAAACATATTTCAGAGACTATTTCCTGGATTATATAAGGAAATACAAACTCCCACTTACCTTTTCTAAAGAAATCATTTTAGTTTATTTTCATTGACAATTGGAAAAACTGAATGAGATGCTTGGCAATTTTTTTAAATAAAAGAAGGTATTCATCTAACTTTGAGGCCTGGTCCACTAACCCAACTGGCAGTTTTAGGCTTCAAGTCCATTAACATCCATTGAAGCTACCATGTGATACTAGGCCTTACAGGAAGATATCCCTTAAGATTTTCTGAAATATAATCTGTAAAAGTAAAAAATTTAGTTATACTATGGAGAACATGGTTCGTGTGTTCGAAATTAAATAATCTTTTCTTTGGCAATGAAGGGGGATCATAGCAAGAAATCCATACTTATGAGTCTCATGCACTAAGCGATTGATTTTGTCATTTTTAATGGATGCCCAATCAATGTGAGATACTAAAAGATATAGCTCAAATTAACTCATGTTATGCTTAAATGCAGAATGAAAAGGGAGCTAATGAATTAATGTGTTTTAATTAGTTTTTTCTAAAAATAATAGTAATTTCTATTTAAATAACCAATGATGATAAAATTGAAATACATTGTTCGGGACTGATAGAATAACATAAAATGGGCTTGAAATGTTTAGCTACTTTCTGTAAACCCATAAGAGAATTGCCTATTGATTTTATTCCACTCCCACTTTTGTTTCCATTTCTCACAATACAAATACTTAATTTGCTTCTTAACAAAATAGAAGCATTTCAACATTAAATATTGTGTTTGTTTGTTTCAAATCAGAATCTAAAGAAATTTTCCTTTAAAAAAAATCACTAAAATGCAGAATATCAGAATTCTCCAATCAGAAACCATATGTCAAGCCACAGTAAAGCTGATTGGCTTGCTCAAGCATAGAAGACATGGTCTTTAAATGAAAAGCTAATTAACACACTCAGAAAGACTACCCAGATATTTTATGTTAAAATGATGTTTGAGCTACAATACTACTACAGATATTTTAATATTGAGCTATAAATAGATGCAAAAGCAAATCCTGCCATAAAAAGCACAGGGACATTCTCCTTTCATTTGCACAAACACACAATATCACTTTAAGAAGTTGAAAACCAATAAAGACAGGACCCTCAGACCCTTGTGGGGAACAAAATGCCCAGCAAAGTAAATTATACTAATCATTGTATCTCATGAACTGGCAGCACCAACCAGAGCTGTTTAATCACAGGACCAGAATAAGAATAGAAAAATGCTGCACACGACAACAGCTCTGCTTCCTATCCTACCTTTGTGGTGACAATGCACAGGCAATCCATCCTGGATCCCTACACAGGACTCAGCACATGGAAATCACACCAGCAAACCAGCAAAGGTGAGAAAAGCCTTTCGGTAAAGAGCACACAGAAAGAAGCAGAGCCTGGATTCTGCACAGACGGCTTTTCCAAGGGGGCCCCTCATGGGAAACTCGAGCCCTCCTCCATAGAGCTCAAGGCATGCAGGATTCTCCTAGGCACCGGAAAATCCCCTAGAAATCAGCTCCGGCAAAACTTCCCGACGGCTTTCGGGGCTCCGCGGCTGCATGGTCCTTTAGTGAATTCCGTGATCGGAACAAGGCTCCCGGAGCGCCTCGCACAGTTCTAGCGTGGAGAGGAGTGTTACACCAAGCACCAGAGAATCACATTTCAGCTCTCGTTCCCGTTTCTGAATTCTGATCTGCGCCTTCAGTCTACCCATAAGATCTCCTCTGCCAAAGTCCCCCCTTAGCTGCCTTCCCCTTTGCTGCTAACAACTCTGAGTAAGCACAACACAAAAAACTGCGCGGCCCATCTATCAGAGGGCTGGCATTCTGCTGCCAGAACAGCGGCTTTGGGTAATAAAAAGCTATTTATTATGAGCATGATTCCCGGCAGTCTAAATGACTCGAAAGATATGACTGAAAAGCGAAGGTGCGTGTGGCGCGGCATGCATCACATCTCAACTCACTTGCAATTACAAGGGCAACAGCTTACAAATGACTAACAGCTGGAAAAGGCACCGATTTAAAAAACAGGGTTTGAAGGCTTCACTTAGAAAATGTCAGCTTTCTTCTTTTATTTTTGTACCCATATGTGCCTTCTCTGACATATGAGCATACACAAACAACCTGAATATCTCGAAAAATAAGTATATTAGAAAATCGAGGTGGGAGGAGGTTTCAAAGGGTTTACAGAAGTTCCACAATCTGAGAGACAAAAAAATGAGTTTTCCCAAACTTTTCCCTCTTCACTAGCTTCCTGCAGGCACTTATTATGTGGGCAGAGCTCTGTGTTCCCTTCTGAGGGTTTTAACAGCAAACGATTAACCCTCCCCCTTCTTCCCAAATCCCTCCCTTTCTTCCAGTGAAACTGCTGCAGAGATTGCCTCTGAGGCCCTTGACAAGCATCACTCTGGATAAAATATACTCTTTTTTTTTTTTTTCATCCTCAGACACAGAGGCAGAGACAGACTTGAAGCAGAAAGAAACCGGGTAGAAAGAGAATGGGGGGCGGGAATAAGAGAGAAGTGAGTGACAGCACGGACTGACCAATAAACACGGAAAATCAGTTTTCCCTCTCACTGGGGGAAAAAAATAAGTCAACTGGCCCATGAATGACAACAAGAGAAAATGTCTTGGGACCCCCATATATTAGGATCGCTTCTTTAAATAGCAGTAGAACCATTACCCAACCC
This sequence comes from Redunca redunca, assembly GCA_006410935.1. Lineage (NCBI taxonomy): Eukaryota > Metazoa > Chordata > Mammalia > Artiodactyla > Bovidae > Redunca > Redunca redunca. The sequence goes on from SJYQ01004517.1 coordinate 216,042, forward strand.
TCCCAATCCCTCTTACTTTTTTATAAAAAGTGTATTTCCTACAATAAATAATTTGAAAATGCGTGAACATGTAAGACTCTTCTACCTTTTATGAATTTTTCAGGTTCTCATCTCAATATTCTCCTGATTGCTAAACAGATAAATATCTCAGAAACTGACATGCCATTATCTTACCAAAATGAGAGCACTGTTTCTAAATAATTCAAAAATTTTTAATTCATAGCAAATCAAATATATGTTCAGAGAAGAAAAATGGCACAAAATTATCTATGATTAAAAGATGATTTCCTCTGAACTGTTACCCTACTGGTGTAATAAACTTTAGATAATTTTCAAGTTAAACAACACAAATAAAACCCATGTTCTGGTCCATTCAATTAGATAATGTCTTACAGGGTTCATTTATATGGAAATACTAAAAAGCACCATGTTATATATTCACCTCCTCATTTATTACAGCACCATGATCTTTAATTTAATTCAATACTTTCTAAGCTTGTCTCAGAGTATGTATAATGTCACGACCTTGAGCATTTCCAAGTATCCAAGTGCTTCCCTGATATAACCAAACCATCTAATATGCAGTTGATACTGATTATCAATTCACCTTCAAACTAATCAGGCTTTATGTTCCTATTGCACTTTAAATTTGCAAAGCACTTGTGACCTTCTCTGGTGAGTATGTCCGGCTTGAAGGCTTAAATGACTTCCCAAGGACAGGTACCTAGTAACTTACTGAAAGTCCAAGGCTTTGTAAGTCATGATCAGAACAGAGACTGTTGGAGATTAGAAAGACAGAGAAATTAAATTGAGTAGCTGAGGAAGATAGATATTTTACAAGATATCCTTGGAAGAAAGGTACCTTTAGAACTATATTCCATTTTCTTTTAATAGAGAAAGTGCTTCCCTAGTGGCTCAGATGGTAGAGAATCCGCCAGCGATGTGGGAGAGCTGGGTTTGATCCCTGCATTGGGAAGATCCCCTAGAGAACGGAACAGCTAATTACTCCAGTATTCTGGCCTGGAGAATTCCATGGACAGAGGAGCCCGAGCAGGCTATAGTCCATGGGGCTGCAGAGAGTCGGACATGACTGAACAATTTTCACTTCACATATAGTTCAGTTCAGTTCAGTCGCTCAGTCGTGTCCAACTCTTTGCGACCACATGAATTGCAGCACGCCAGGCATCCCTGTCTATCACCAACTCCCGGAGTTCACTCAGACTCATGTCCAACAAGTCCGTGATGCTATCCAGCCATCTCATCCTCGGTTGTCCCCTTCTGCCCCTGCCCCTAATCCCTCCCAGCATCAGAGTCTTTCCCAGTGAGTCAACTCTTCGCATGAGGTGGCCAAAGTACTGGAGTTTCAGCTTTAGCATCATTCCTTCCAAAGAAATCCCAGGGCTGATCTCCTTCAGAATGGACTGGTTGGATCTCCTTGCAGTCCAAGGGACTCTCAAGAGTCTTCCCCAACACCACAGTTCAAAAGCATCAATTCTTCGGTGCTCAGCCTTCTTCACAGTCCAACTCTCACATCCATACATGACCACTGGAAAAGCCATAGCCTTGACTAGACAGACCTTAGTCGGCAAAGTAATGTCTCTGCTTTTGAATATACTATCTAGGTTGGTCATAACTTTTCTTCCAAGGAGTAAGCATCTTTTAATTTCATGGCTGCAGTCACCATCTGCAGTGATTTAGGAGCCCCCAAAAATAAAG
>SJYQ01004517.1:220703-247008 GCA_006410935.1 Redunca redunca
ACAGATTCAGTTCCTGGGTCAGGAAGATCCCCTGGAGGAGAACACGGCAAACCAGTCCAGTATTCTTGTCTGGAAAATACCGTGGACAGAGGAGCCTGGCAGTCCAGGGGGTTGCAAAGAGTTGAACACAAGTGAAGTAACTGAACAGTGTATATATATATATATATATATATATATACATACATATATATATAATATACACATATATATGCATACATGAAATAAAAATATATAATAGATAATAAAATAAATATACATAAATATTTAAGGAAGAATTAGATTAGTGCATGTAGCTGAAGATATATGCAACTAGAAATATATTTTTTGGTAAATCCAGCCTGATGCAAGAATTTTGGTTTGGAAAAATCCATTTATAAAGCAAAAGGGCAATTTCTTGCTAAAGCTGCAACCACCACAGCATGCTGCTGAAACTAGGCAATTGCCCTCGTGATAGAAAAACAGTAATAAATAAAAGCATTTTATTACTAATAGCAATAATTTATCAAGTGGCTATTATCTGAAGTACTGTGGCAGACACATTATGCATATTATTTCTGATGGTCAGAGCACCTGGCAGAAAGGAAATACAATTCTCATTTCATAGATGAAGAAACTGAAGCTCCCTGAGATTATACAATTTTCCCTACATGACACAGCACCTACATGACTCCAACCTGAAGTACAAAGTCTTTGTGCTTTCCAGTTTATCATATCTGAAATATTGAGGCAGTTTCTGCCTCTCAGGATCCAACTTTAGAGTATGGCACAGAGAGAGCCAAAAGTCCATCTCTAGTCAAAGGTTTGCTTGACAAAGGTCCATCTAGTCAAAGCTATGGTTTTTCCAGTAGTCATGTATGGGATGTGAGAGTTGGACCACAAAGAAGGCTGAACGCTGAAGAATAGATGCTTTCCAATTGTAGTGCTAGAAAAGACTCTCAAGAGTCCCTTGGACTGCAAGGAGATCACATCAGTAAACCTTAAAAGAAATCAACCCTGAATATTCATTGGAAGGACAGAAGCTAAAGCTCCAATACTTTGGTCACCTGATGCAAAGAGCTGACTCACTGGAAAAAACACTGATGCTGGGAAAGATTGAAGGCAAAAGAAGAAGGGGGATCTCTCAGGGATCCATCTCTCAGGGAATGAGATGGTGAGCTAGCACCACCAGCTCTGTGGACATGAACCTGAGCAAACTCCAAGAGATAGTGAAGGACAGAGGAGTCTGATGTGTTATAGTCCATGGGGTTGCAAACAGTCAGACACAACTCAGTGACTGTACAACAATAACAAGACAAACGTAGCCTGGACTCCATGTTGACTAATTACAAACAACTTGCAATCCTCCTAAAAAGACAAGTATGTCTCAGGGCTGCTATACTAAGGCTTATATAGCTTATACGGTCTTTGGGAGCAACCTAGGAGGAATAGAGTCCCCAAAAGGAAGATAGTCTCTAAGAAAAATAACTGAAAAAAAAAATCTACCCCTGTAGACTCTCATCCCACCCTCTCTTTCCCCCATTTGCCCAGGATAGCAGGCACACAAATGACATCTGCAAAGCTTGTTAACTTAGCAAAATAAATAGACTGCAAGCAGGTCATGGCAACATGACTGCCCTCATTTCCAAACTCTCCAGAGGCAAACAGGAAATTAGAATCAACTGGAAAAGGATTTTCTCCAAAGAATTCCCATGACGAAGAACTATCTAGATAGTACTGGATCCTGAAATTGAGTCACAGAAGGAAGGAGTCTATGTATTCTACATATGTAAAATGTGTGTGATTTTTTTTTTTGTAAGAGAAACATAAAAGCTAAATAAGAAAAATTTTGAGTGAATCAGAAATCAAGAAATGTTCACATTTTCACCTACTTTCTAATGTTTTTTCATTGTACAGGCCAAAACTATACATCATTTTTGCTTAAATAAATGAATTGGAAGGTAGCTAATTGATAACCATGTAACCCCTTTCACAATAGTCACCAAAATCCAAAACACCTTTGGAATTTAGATACTTATGTACAGTAAACTATAAATCATGAAGTAATCCTATAAAAATTGTTCCCATAACAAATCAGCTTATATAAAATTTGTTGAATATCATGTATATTCCTTATGAGACAATTTTTCCCACAATATCTAATGTTATGAGTTGAACAGAATACAGAAATTCAAACAGTTGTGCACAGGCCACAAATCAAAAAAGCTATGTGGCTTGAAATGCAATTTTGGTTTTCAATTAATATAAATAACCTCAGTGTGACTGCTGAATGCCCTTCCACACTCCACCTCCCTACAGTCCATTACACTGGCCTCAAATATGCATCTTACTCTCATTCTTCCTCAGGGCCTGGAATTTGTTGTTCCTTTGCCAGAAACCCCCTTCCCCTGGATCTTCACATGGCTGGCTCCTTCTCCTCATCTAGGTATTTGCTTAGATTTACCACTCCAGTAAAGCCTTCTTCACCTAAATTCCTTAAATTAGATTCCCTTCCATCATTCTCCATTAAATTATCCTACTTATTTCCTTCTTAGAAATTACCATCATCTGAAATTACATTCTTTACTCTTTTATTATTTGAAATTTATTCCTAAGAACAAAAAGTTTGTCTGTTTTGTCCCTGACTACATCATCAGTGTTTAGAATAGTGCCCAACACACAGCAGATTCTAAATGTAGATTTTTTGAACGAATGAATACAATGATACTATTCTAAAATGAAAATTTATTTTTAAAAAAAATAGTTATAGTCAGAAGTCAACATAAAATTGTAATCTGTTGCTTTTAATATAGCTTGTTTTCTAAAAAAGTGATTTACACTAACCACAGTATAAATATATACAATATAGTTTTCAGATTCAGCATTAACATTTTATTAAGCAGGCTGTGACTAGACACACTCATGTACCTATTATCATTAAGTATTTACAACCAGTGAATTAAGTTTAATTTTGCAGGTAATGGACCTAAGGCTTAGAAAATTGGCTTGCCCAAATTTAGATACATGCTGGGTTGGTAAATTAGAGCCACCAAGGGAACATTTCATGCAAAGATGGGCACGAAAAAGGACAGAAATGGTATGGACCTAACAGAAGCAGAAGATATTAAGAAGAGGTGGCAAGAATACACAGAAGATCTATACAAAAAAGATCTTCATGACCAAGATAATCACGATGGTGTGATCACTCACCTAGAGGCAGATATCCTGGAACGTGAAGTCAAGTGGGCCTTAGAAAGCATCAAGACAAACAAAGCTAGTAGAGGTGATGTAATTCCAGTTGAGCTGTTTCAAATCCTGAAAGATGATGCTGTGAAAGTGCTGCACTCAATATGCCAGCAAATTTGGAAAACTCAGCAGTGGCCACAGGACTGGAAAAGGTCCGTTTTCATTCCAATCCCAAAGAAAGGCAATGCAAAAGAATGCTCAAACTACCACATGATTGCGCTCATCTCAGACGCTAGTAAAGTAATGCTCAAAATTCCCCAAGCCAGGCTCCAGCAATACATGAACCGTGAACTTCCAGGTGTTCAAGCTGGCTTTAGGAAAGGCAGAGGAACCAGAGATCAAATTGCCAACATCCGCTGGATCATCAAAAAAGCAAGAGAGTTCCAGAAAAACATCTATTTCTGCTTTATTGACTATGCCAAAGCCTTTGACTGTGTGGATCACAATATAAACTGTGGAGAATTCTGAAAGAGATGGGAATACCAGACCACCTGACCTGCCTCTTGAGAAACTTGTATGCAGGTCAGGAAGCGACAGTTAGAACTGGACATGGAACAACAGACTGGTTCTAAATAGGAAAAGGAGTACGTCAAGGCTGTATATTGTCACCCTGCTTATTTAACTTCTATGCAGAGTACATCATGAGAAATGCTGGGCTGGAAGAAGCACAAGCTGGAATCAAGATTGCTGGCAGAAATATCAATAACCTCAGATATGCAGATGATACCACCCTTATGGCAGAAAGTAAAGAGGACCTAAAAAGCCTCTTGATGAAAGTGAAAGTGGAGAGTGAAAAAGTTGGCTTAAAGTTCAACATTCAGAAAACGAAGATCATGGCATCTGGTCCCATCACTTCATGGGAAATAGATGGGGAAACAGTGGAAACAGTGTCAGACTTTATTTTGGGAGGCTTCAAAATCACTGCAGATGGTGACTGCAGCCATGAAATTAAAAGACGCTTACTTCTTGGAAGAAAAGTTATGACCAATATGATAGCATATTCAAAAGCATAGATGTTACTTTACCAACAAAGGTCCATCTAGTCAAGGCTATGGTTTTTCCAGTGGTCATGTACGGATGTGAGAGTTGGACTATGAAGAGGGCTGAGAACCGAAGAATTGATGTGTTTGAACTGTGGTGTTGGAGAAGACACTTGAGAGTCCCTTGGACTGCAAGGAGATGCAACCAGTCCATTCTGAAGGAGATCAGCCCTGGGATTTCTTTGGAGGGAATGATGTTGAAGCTGAAACTCCAGTACTTTGGCCACCTCATGCGAAGAGTTGACTCATTGGAAAAGACTCTGATGCTGGGAGAGATTTTGGGCAGGAGGAGAAGGGGACGACAGAGGATGAGATGGCTGGACAGCATCACTGACTCGATGGACGTGAGTCTAAGTGAACTCTGGGAGTTGGTGATGGACAGGGAGGCCTGGCGTGCTACGATTCATGGGGTCGCAAAGAGTCGGACACAACTGAGCAACTGAACTAAATTGAACTGAACTGAGTTGGTAAACTAGTACATGGTAGGTACTTCCTTGACTGAGTGGATAAGCCAGGATATAAACCTTGATCATCTAACTCCAAGTCCCATCTTACTATAGTTTCAATGGTGACCTATTGTACTTTCAAAATCTCTGAACTCATGAGCCAGACAGTAAATACCATAAATTCCAAGTATTTACCCCTGTGTTCTTTATCTAAGTAGAGTACACTTCTCTGTTTCCAAACATGTAAGACTCAGGCTCCTAAATACAGAAACATCAAATGATCAGAATCTCATTTCTGTAGTCTTGTGGACTGACTAGCCAAAAACAGAGTTTTGGTCACAGTTAGTGACCAAACAAACAAACAACAAGAAGAAAAAAATCCTTATCTCCTGAAATGTTGGTACAGAAATCCAGTCATTAATCTTTAAAAGACAGAACACTGACTGTGAGGCACTAAAAAATGTTCAAAGACAAAGCACAATATCTTCATCAATTTGGAAATGAGGATTAATTGCACTGCATGCTTTAAATTAGTGCACAAAATCAGCCAGACTTAACCACACTATTCCATTAAATAAATAAATTTAAAACTCCCCCATTATTTCTAGATACTTAAAAAAAGTTTGCCTCTTAACTTACACTAGCACTGGAAAATAGAAAATACAACGGATGCTAAAATAGCTTGAACATCATATCAAACCAGTCAATCCTAAAGAAAATCAACCCTGAATATCCATTGGAAGGACTGACACTGAACCTGAAGTTCCAATACTTTGACCACCTGATGCAAAGTGCCAATTCACTGAAAAAGCCCCTGATGCTGGGAAAGACTGAGGGCAGGAGGTAAAGGAGGTGACAGAGGATGAGATGGCTGGAGGACAGGGAACCCTGGCATGCTGCAATCCATGGGATCACAAAGAATCAGACATGACTAAGCAACTGAAAAACAACAATAGTGAGTTTAATAAGAATAACCACATAATAGTTAAACTTGCAAAGAAGTAATGAATTACTTTGGGAAGTAAATATCCTAGATATATAATAGATATATTTCTGGCGGATGATAGATTCTCTTTTAGCAGAGCAGCAGTAAGCAAGATTTTGTTGTTGTTGTTCAGCCACTCAAATATGTCTAACTCATTGGGATGCCGTGGGCTGCAGCATGCCAGGGTTCCCTGTCCTTCACCATCTCCCAGAACTTGCTCAAATTCATGTCCATTGAGTTGCTGAAGCCATCCAACCATCTCATCCTCTTCTCTTCCTGCCTTCCATCTTTCTCAGCATCAGGGTCTTTTCTAATGAGTTGGCTCTTTGCATCAGGTGGCCAAAGTATTAAAGCTTCAGCTTCAGCATCAGTCCTTCCAATGAATACTCAAGACTGATTTCCTTTAGGATTGATCTCCTTACAGTCCAAGGGATTCTCAAGTCTTCTCCAATACTATAGTTCAAAAGCATCAATTCTTCAGCATTCAGTCCTCTTTATGGTCCAACTCTCACATCCATACATGACTACTGGAAAAACCATAGCTTTGACTATATGAACCTTTGTTGGCAAAGTAATGTCTCTGCTTTTTAGTATGCTGTCTAGTTTTGTCCCTGGAGAAGGAAATAGCAACCCACTCCAGTATTCTTGCCTGGAAAATCCCATGGATGGCAGGCTACAGTCCATGGGGTCACAAAGAGTCAGACACAACTGAGAGACTAAACTTTTCTTCCAAGGAGCAAGCATCTTTTAATTTCATGGCTGCAGTCACCATCTGCAGTGATTTTGCAGCCCAAGAAAATAAAGTCTGTCACTGTTTCCATTGTTTCCCCATCTATTTGCCATGAAATGATAGGGCGGTATGCCATGATCTTCATGTTTTGAATGTTGAGTTTTAAGCCAGCTTTGTCACTGTCCTCTTTCACCTTCATCAAGAGGCTCTTCACTTTCTGCCATGAGGGTAATGTCATCTGCATAACTACACAAGATTTAAAACTGAGGAAAGTCACTGCCCTGGATTACCACCAAAATTCGAATTCTCTGATTCTGCATTATTCTTCTTTCTTCTTTAAATTATGAAAGTAGGATGACACGCTTCCAGGAGACTTGGAAAATAGAAAACAACGTTACATGTAGCTCCACCATGTGTGCGTGTGTGTGCTTAGTCGCTCAGTCGTGTCCAGACTCCTTTCGACCTCATAGACTGTAACCCACCAGGCACTTCTGCTCATGAAATTTCCAGGCAAGAATACAGGAGTGGGTAGCCATTCCCTTTCCCAGGGGATCTTCCTGACCCAGGGATCGAACCCAGGTCTCCAGCATTGCAGTTGGATTATTTATTGTCTAAATCACCAGGGAAGCCCACTATATATTATTTATAAGTAGATAAATTCAGATTTTTAGTTAGAATTTCAATAACAAATTCTCAAAAATTAATAGAAAAATAGAAGGATATAGTAGACCTTAAAAGCACTATGAACCAATTCAACGTAATTAAGAAATGTAAAATTTTCACACATAGTTCAGTTCAGTCACTCAGTCGTGTCTGACTCTTTGTGACCCCATGAATTGCAGCATGCCAGGACTCCCTGTTCATCACCAACTCCTGGAGTCACCCAAACTCTTGTCCATTAAGTTGGTGATGCCATCCAGCCATCTCATCCTCTGTTGTCCCCTTCTCCTCCTGCCCCCAATCCCTCCCAGCATCAGAGTCTTTTCCAATGAGTCAACTCTTCCCATGAGGTGGCCAAAGTATTGGAGTTTCAGCTTTAGCATCAGTCCTTCCAAAGAACACCCAGGACTGATATCCTTTAGAATGGATTGGTTGGATATCCTTGCAGTCCAAGGGACTCTTAGGACTCGTCTCCAACACCACAGTTCAAAAGCATCAATTCTTCGGCGCTCAGCTTTCTTCACAGTCCAACTCTCACATCCATACATGACCACTGGAAAAAGCATAGCCTTGACTAGACAGACCTTTGTTGGCAAAGTAATGTCTCTGCTTTTGAATATGCTATCTAGGTTGGTCATAACTTTCCTTCCAAGGAGTAAGTGTCTTTTAATTTCATGGCTGCAGTCACCATCTGCTGTGATTTTGGAGCCCCAAAAAATAAAGTTTGACACTGTTTCCACTGTTTCCCCATCTATTTCCCATGAAGTGATGGGACCGGATGCCATGATCTTTGTTTTCTGAATGTTGAGCTTTAAGCCAACTTTTTCACTCTCCACTTTCATTTTCATCAAGAGGCTTTTTAGTTCCTCTTTACTTTCTGCCATAAGGGTGGTGTCATCTGCATATCTGAGGTTATTGATATTTCTGCCAGCAATCTTGATTCCAGCTTGTGCTTCTTCCAGCCGTGTTTCTCATGATGTACTCTGCATATAAGTTAAATAAGCAGGGTGACAATATACAGCCTTGACGTACTCCTTTTCCTATTTGGAACCAGTCTGTTGTTCCATGTCCAGTTCTAACTGTTGCTTCGTGACCTGCATATAGGTTTTAGAAAAGGCAGAGGAACCAGAGATCAAATTGCCAGCATCTGCTGGATCATCAAAAAAGCAAGAGAGTTCCAGGAAAACATCGATTTCTGCTTTATTAACTATGCCAAAGCCTTGGACTGTGTGGATCACAATAAACTGTGGAAAATTCTGAAAGAGATGGGAATAGCAGACCACCCAACCTGCCTCTTGAGAAACCTATAAGCAGGTCAGGAAGCAACAGTTAGAACTGGACATGGAACAACAGACTGGTTCCAAATAGGAAAAGGAGTACGCACATCACCAGGATACAAATTCTATTCAAGTTTCTATAGACTATAAATCAGAAGTTGTTGAAACATATCCAGGGACATATAACAAGGTGTAATAATTTCATTGTCTAAAGGTAATGAAAACATAGTCTGTTCTCTTATCACTGTGGAATTATGTTAGAAATCAATATCAAAAGATATTTGAAAACAACCAAAAAAAAATGTTTTAAAGTGCAATGTGACATTTACCAAGAGAGATATTTGACTTTAGCCATTGAAAGCTTCAATAAAGTTAGAAGCCTGAAAAAAATATACAGAGGGTGATTGCAGAGAAGAAAGCATTTAAATGAGAAATTAACATCAAAATGAGATATTAATATCAATGATACTTTAAAAATTCCATGTATTTGGAGATTAAATGTCCATTTAAAAATGATGGGTGTATCCAAGAAGCTATAATGAGGAAAATCAAAAAATATTTGTTACAGAATAAAAATGAAAAGAGAAAACAGCAGAATTTGTTACATTCAGCTGAAATTGCTCAACGCAACTGAATATAATGTGCAATCTTGAACAAGGTATGAAAACAAATAATGGACACTAGCGTGAAAGTCTGTGAAATGTGAATGAAATCTGCACTTTAGTTAATACTGTATCACATGTTAATTTCCTGATTTTTGTTTACAACATAGTATTTCTTTCTTTATATTCTCAGAATTGGATTAGAAGTTTCAAGCTTCATTATTTAAAAAAAAATTACTGAATAGAATGCTAGATTTCTAATTTATATTCACTCAAAACTTGGATATAGTTCCAATTATTCTGGCATCTAGTATTACTGCTAAAAGTCTAGAAAGCTTATTATTTCTGTGGTAATTTTCACCTTAGCCTTCTAGGAAGATTAACTGAAAACCATCATTTTTAAAATAAGGACAATAGAAAGCATGTAATGTATATGAAAAGTGTTCTCATTTCCGAAAACAACCATCAAGAAACCTTCTTTCCCATGGCAGAGTGGCATCAAGAAAAAGAAGTTCCTTATAAATATGGGCAAGGACACAAAACAGAGAAACATAGCTGAATTACAGAATTATTCTTAATAGGATGGCATGGATTTTCAACATAGTACATTAACAGTTACATTTTAGTCTAAAAAAATAAGGGCAATGTTGAGATTCTCTAAAATTTATAACTTCCTTATTCTATCAAAGTGTTATTGTAACTTGAAAGGACCCATATATTCTTTAGTCTAAGTCCTTCTGTTTTGATTAGGAAACTGAGGCATAGATTGGCCAAGTGATTTTCCCAACTTTCAATTGCATGTTATCAGCATCTAGCAGATATACATAAGAATCACAACTATTCTTTTGTCAGACATATTTTTTCTTAAGATAGTTAAGAAATTCTCACTGATACTTATTTTAAATCATCAGAACTTAGCTTAAGCACTAAAAAGTAGAAATCTGCAAGGAGGAGCCTCTTTTCATCAAGTGCCTTCCGGGGGTGGGGGGTGGGGCCGGTGGGAAACATTTCAGACTCTTTGTTTTATAATACAGGCATGAATCCAAGTAAACCCTAAGAACTATTTCTAATATAGTTCAATAAAAGAAATATAAGACTAGCAGTTCATTGCAATAGAATGAAAATTATTTATCAGACAGTACTAAACCCATTAATAATCAGGATTTCATTAAAATCTCTAAGTACCCTGTAAGATAAAGAAACTAAAGTTTTTAGAATTTAAATAGCATAGGCTAGGCTAGCAATATGTTTTCCCATAGTAAAAACACAAAAGTTTTCCTAATATACTTCTCAGCACTTATTTATCTGTTGGACAAGTTGGCACATTTATATCCTAATAAAGCCTGATGACTTCATTTTCAGGAAGCAAAAATACAAATATCCTCTTAGATAGCCAGAAAGTCTAAAAATTTGTCTTCTAAGTATTCATGAGTCCAGTGTGGACATCTACCTCTCCTCTCCCCCTGTGGGAAAAAAATAGCTCCACTGCTAAATTAGATGACTTCCTTTCCTGGAAGCACATTTAGCATATTACAACAACCTGAAATAGTTTAAATACATTTTGCATGTGCACATGCATGCTAAGCCTCTTCAGTCATGTCTGCCTCTTTGTGACCCCAAGGACTGTAGCCCACCAGGCTCCTCTGTCCATGGGATTCTGCAGGCAAGAATACTGAAGTGTGTTGCTATGCCCTCCTCCAGAGGATCTTCCCAACCCAGGGATGGACCCTGCATTTCCACTGACTTCTGCACTGCAGGTATGTATTAGTGCTGAGCCACTGCTGCTGCTGCTGCTAAGTCACTTCAGTCGTGTCTGACTCTGTGCGACCCCATAGACGGCAGCCCACCAGGCTCCCCCATCCCTGAGATTCTCCAGGCAAGAACACTGGAGTGGGCTGCCATTTCCTTCTCCAGTGCTTGAAAGTGAAAAGTCAAAGTGAAGTCGCTCAGTTGAGTCCGACTCTTAGCGACCCCATGGACTACAGCCTACAAGGCTCCTCCATCCATGGGATTTTCCAGGCAAGAGTACTGGAGTGGAGTGCCATTGCCTTCTCCAAGGAAACCCAAATAACACCTTTTATGTTAAACAAAATAAAATTTCAACAGAAACAATGGTCCTTAACAGAGACATTCCATATACAGGCCAGTACTTAAATTCAGCTCAAGTTCCATGATTTTTTTTATAAGAGAAGAACAATTCACCGTACAATCTTTCTTATTTTACTAAATTCCTCATAGCAATTATCAAAATTCATACTCAGAACAGGCTCAGAACTCTGTCCAATGCCAAGCCCAAGTTAACACTAGGAGGCTCATTCAATTGACAGTGCCAGAAAATTTGTCCAAGTTACAAACAATAATCAACAGAGAAACTGTTCCTTAATTGACATTTATCACTCAATAAACATCACAAATATATCACCCTATATTTGACTGCCACTTGATGACATATGGAGCCATAATGACAACTGCCTTTGCTTGCTAACAGAAGCTGTAGAAGAAAGACAAGGCAAATCATCATTGAAGGGATATTTCAAGAAGTCTCAATAAATGCAATTCCTATGAAATAATATCCCCAAAGAATTTTATGTGTGTCTTGAATATTTAATACATGTTCATAATAATATTTGAAATTTATTTTTATTATTTCATGAAGATTTAAATGATTATTTTTATGACTATTTGAAGTCATGATTGCAAATATTTCATGATTAAATTCATGTCTTTATAAATAAAAAGAAGAATGGAAACCGACTTTACATTATTTGTTTTGTTTAATGACTCAGTCATGTCTAACTCTTTGCAACCCCATGAACTGTAGCCCGTCAGATTCCTCTGTCCATGGGATTTCCCAGGTGAGAATACTGGAGTGGGTTGCCATCTCCTTCTTCAATGGATCTTCCTGATAAAGGGATTGAACCTACGGCTCCTTCACTGCAGGCAGATTTTTTACACACTGAGCCATCGGGGAAGCCGTGTTGTACATCACTGGGCAACAGTAAATAAGGGCCACCTTGTGACAGCTGATCAGAGACAAATTAAATGGGACGTTGCCAATCAATAAAATACTTAAACTGACTTTCCTCGGACTCAAGTTCCTCTTGGTTTTATCACATAAAACACTATGACCTCTTTAACATTACCCTGTTCCTGACTGATTTTGATTCCTTGTCTTGAATAAATATACAAGATGACAATCACACACACACACACAAAAATGCCTGGAATGTTTTCAGACTGCTTACGGGAAGCTATTGCCCCCAAAGCCCAATACAACCTGCAAACCATCACCAGAGGAGAGTGTGAGGGCTTTTCTGGAAGGCGTGGACCCAGGCAGGAAAAAAGAGAAGGAAAGCAGTGAAACAGAGCAGGACCATATGGTCCCTGCCCCCCGACCATGTCATCTGCCTGCCTTCTGTGTGTGGAGAACTTTGAAGACTGTGTAATCAGAGACGTGAGAAATGCTGAAACAAAGGGAAACCATCAGAGGAGACTACATAACAGGAATGTAGTCGTCAAGCTCAGTCAAGGACCTTTAGTTATTTCTCAAGGGCTGTAGATAATATTCTCAGCCATATTCTATGAGCTGTCTTACAGATGCCAAAACACCAGGTGAAGTTAACTTGTGATGACCAGACTGTACCCAGGACATGAGCTGCCACAATTCTGAGAACTAACTGCAAAGAAACGGAAACCAATGGACCCTGGAACGAAAGCTTAACTGTACCTAAGACAATCAAGATGAAGCGGGTCAGACCACGGATGACAAATTTGAAGATGACTGTTAAAGATGACTATGCTATTTCTGCACATAGCCCCCCTCACCCATGTCTATAAAAGCTCTCACATCCTGCTTGTTGGGGTGGGAGTTGGCCTTTGGACAGATGTCCTCCATCCTCCCCTTGCCTCTCCCCTAGATTCAGCCAGAGTCTGAAATAAAGCAAACTTTCCTTTCCACTAACCTGGCCTGCTTCTGAGCAGTGAGCAGCTGGATCCACACACTCCTTTTGGTAACAGTAGCTTACAAAACGGTTGGTGATCACCAGCAACTTAAGAATATACATTAAAACTCAGAAAACAACATTTTATAAATGAACATACACAACTACTCAAAATGATAGACAGCTGATGTCAGCTCAGTAGCAGGAGAAACCAATATGTTGATCAGGCCAAAGCCAGAATTAGATTATACTCTATAGGAAACAAGGCATATCTTGCCTGTTAAACATAGAAACAAAGAAAATGCTCTAACACTTACACTTGTCTTCTTGTCAGTTTGCAAAACACTGATTGTCTTTTATTTTGCTCAATACATGAAGCATTTTCCTTTGGTTCATTGCAAACTGTAAGCTAAAAATAAAGTTTAAAATATCAATACTTCTTGCTTTCTACAATGTGATTTTAGTGTTTTACAAACTTTTAACACACACATTAAAATGTCTAAGACCTGAGTAAATATTATTAGATACTGCTTCGGAGACCCCAGTTCGATTCCTGGGTCAGGAAGATCCACTGGAGAAGGGCTAGGCTACCCACTCCAGTATTCTGGCCAAGAGAATTCCATGGAGTCGCAAAGAGTCAGACATGTGACTGAGCAACTTTCACTTTCTATGTCAGTTTAAGATATGACTGCACTGTCTAATCCATTTTCATATTATTCCCAAAGAGAACACTTAAAATGGGAGAATTATTCAAAGGAAGGAGAAGGCAATGGCACCCCACTACAGTACTCTTGCCTGGAGAATCCCATGGACAGAGGAGCCTGGTGGGCTGCAATCCATGGGGTCTCTAAGAGTCGGACACGACTGAACGACTTCACTTTGACTTTTCACTTTCATGCATTGGAGAAGGAAATGGCAACCCACTCCAGTATTCTTGCCTAGAGAATCCCAGGGATGGGGAGCCTGGTGGGCTGCCATCTATGGGGTCGCACAGAGTCAGACACGACTGAAGTGACTTAGCAGCAGCAGCAGCATTCAAAGGAAAATTTATAAACTTCAAAGTTTTTTTTACCAGGGAGTGTTGTATTTGGATTATTCAAGTGTAAACTGACGATCCGTAAAAGCTGAACCTGGCTAATGGGAAGGTGAAGATAGAAGGGTTGATCTCAGCTTCTGTAAGTTCCATACTTGCAGGAATCTCTGTGGTACCTTTCGACACCCTCAGAACAAGCAGAGGCACTGACTATCTTTTCTTCAGATTGTCTTCCCAAGGAAAACAGCACTGGGTGGTAGAAATAAAGTCTACTTCCCAAGCTAAGGATAGCTTTCCTTACTGACCTGTGTAAATGTCTGTGTTCCCTGAACTGTGATTCAGTCCCCAATGTGTTCAGATGTGTTGCTTGGCCATCTTTGCATTGCCCAGTAGGAATGGGGGCTTCAAGAAAACAGTCTGGCTACTGCTCTGTTGGCAAATAAAGTCCTCTGTCTTTGCCCTAGGGAACTTCTGAGAGCATCCATGAAACTGTAACAGGGTTCTTGGCTTGCAAGCTGGATAAAATATTAGACCCTTCAGTTTTCGATAACTGTGGTGGCCAGGATAGAATGCTGACAGATTCATGGTTTTCTGGAAGAGAAAGAATCAGAGACTTGCAGGGTGATAAGGAGGACTTCTGGGCCATCTCAGGAAATTGGTAGCAAACATATTGAGCAAATTGTATGTTTAATGGCGTAATGATGGTCCTCTGCTTTAATGCCTGTTAATGAGGAAGAGTTTACAAAGTGATTACAGGCTGAGTACTGGGAAATAAACTCAAAGACACTCCCCAAACTGTGTCCTGACTGTGACTAACTTTTCCGAGTGGGTGAGCAGAAACTGGTGACCCCTTTCAGAATCAGTTATGGAGAAATGTACCTAGACTAATTATTAAAGAAGAGAAATTTGAAACCACGGTGGGCAGAAATCACGATTGCAGTGTGGCTGTAGATGCTCCTCTTCTCTGGCCCCATTTTTGATGCCTTTCACATGTTTATATAACTGCCTGTCTTGTTGGAGCTCCTTGGAGGACTGGCAGTATATCTCATTATTTTTCAATTTTCAGGGGTCCGTCATTGAGGGCAGGAGGAGAAGGGGGCAACAAAGGATGAGATGGTTGGATGGCATCACCGACTCAATGGACATGAGTTTGAGCAAATTCCAGCAGACAGTGAAGAATGGGGAAGCCTGGTATGCTGCAGTCCATGAGTTCACAAAGAGTTGAACACCGCTTGAATGAACAACAAATAAATATTTAATAAATAAAAAATAAAAGATTAAATTAGATGACTAGATGGATGTTTAGATGGAGGAACAAACAAGGAATAAGGGGTCTGATCTGGCTAAGAGGAATGTCAAGCTCAACCTCTTGAGGATACCCAGGGAGCCTCTAAACTCAGAAACAGAGTCTTTGACGTTGTTCTCAGCCTGGGTGGTGACTCGGCTACCATGTTTGGCATGACGATGAGTCTAGGCAGCAGTGGTGGCCACAGACGAATTCAGCAGCTTAACTCCAGGTGGTCCTATCAGGCTCTTATTGAGAGCCTCTATACAGTGATGCAGCTCTGTACAGTTTGTGTGGGTGGGGTGTGTGTGTGCTCAGTTGCATCTGACTCTTTACGACCTCATAGACTGTAGCACAGGAGGCTCCTCCATCTATGGAATATTCCAGGCAAGAATACTGGTGTGGATTGACATCCCTTTCTCCAGGGGATCTTCCTGATCCAGGGATCGAACCCACATCTCCTGCACTGGCAAGTGGCTTCTTCACCCCCGCACCTTTATGTCCCCAGAGCAGCAAGTGTTTAATCTGCCGGTCTGTAGACTGGTGGTATTGATGGCATTGCTGCTAATATAAGACTTTGGGTGGATCATGGAGTTCATTTCACTGAGCTGCAAACCACTTCCACACCAGCCATAATCAAGAGTAAATGTGCCTTTGTTATTGCTACAGAGCTGCTCTCACTCTCCGTCCCTTTTACTTTCACCTCAGATGCTTTGAGAGGAAAAAAGATCATGAGTAGAGTTAAACATTTCCTTCCTCCCAAGAGGAAATAATAGTCATGTACCCCTGTCCAAGGACTTCCTAGGTGGCTCAGTGGTAAAGGACTGCCTGCAAAGGCAGGAGATGTGGGTTTGATCCCTGGGTTAGGAAGATCCCCTTGAGAAGGAAATGGCAACCTACTCCAGTATTCTTGCCTGGAAAACCTCATGGACAGAGGAGCCTGGTGGGCTGTGCTCCATGGAGCTGCAAACAAGTCTGACAGGACTTAGCGACTAAACAACAATGTTTCTCTGCTCTCAAGAGGGAATAATGATCATCTGCATATGTGCTAAATCATGTATACTTGTTCAAATATGCTAAGAACTCTGAGAAGGGTAAGGACTTAAAGCTTTACAATTCTGTCCCATAGGCAACCAAATCACAATCTGCTGGGACGGAGACAGGGGCACCAGGATTCAGCTGACTGAGTTCAGAATGGGGAAGAAAAGCTAAATGACCCTGTGTATGCAGCCCTTTGGGCTGAGTCAATGTATCATTTATGGGCTTTCACTGCTGAAGATACAATGGGTATTAACATTTCACTGCAAATTTCATAAAGTCCAGAGGGGATTCACCCGATAAGGGTGAGTTAATGCAGGGAAATGCTAATGGAACTTGTAAATCACTCCCCAGATCTTTTTTTTTTTTTTTTCTATTTTCTCTCAGATAGTCCAGCAGAAACAGCAGAATCTCAGGAGAAAAAGGTGAAATCACAGCCTTGAGGACTTAAAAGCCTGCGGTATCTTAAAATAACAGCCAAGTTTGGACACCAAAAAAGGCTAATGGGAGCTGGAGGCTCACAGTGGATGATTGCTAAGTGGCTTAAGTTGTCGATCTTATAGCCTCAGCTATTTCAAACATTGTGTGTGTGTACACGCTAAGTTGCTTCAGTCGTGTCTGACTCTCTTTGACTCAATGGACTGTAGCCCACTAGGCTCTTCTGCCCATGGGATTCTCCAGGCAAGAATACTGTAGTGGGTCGCTATGCCCTCCTCTAGGGATCTTCCCGACCTAGGGATAGAACCTGCGTCTATCACATCTCCTGCATTGGCAGGTGGGTACTTTACCATTAGGGCCACCTGGGAAGCCCATTCCAAACACTAACTGCTACTAAATCCAGTTCACTGACTGATGGCACTTGGTATGCTATCTCTCCAACATGTTTTTTTTCTGTTCCACTGGCATTCAAGGTCTAAGACCAATTTATATTCATATGGCAAAGTCTTTAATATGTTTACAGTGCCTCTTCAATACCTGAATTCCTCTACTATTTGCCATGAAGGTTTAGCATGGAGTGGCTTTACTTTTCAATGTTCAGAGTTGTTACTGTATAGATGATAAGTGCTATTAGTGGACAAATCAAAAAGTTCAGCCAGCAGGAGTGAATAATGAATTCTGACAAAACTGACGAACCATCTGGGCAAGTTTCCTCTAGCAGTCAAGGAAAGACAGCTATCTCTTTAGTCTCAAGCATCATAGGAGGCTCAGCACCTTAGTGGACTCTGAGTCCTAGAGAGAGTATGGTCTTACTTGAACACATTATCAGCCAACATACAAATCAGTACCCTTAAACTGACACCCAAATCAACAGGCTATGCTGGAAGCTCCTGGCAAGCTGTGGTCCACTGTCTACCTTTGTAGCCCTACAACTTTAATGATTCCTCTGAAATACAGGTCTCTGTGGTTGAAACGGGTTGATTCACCCCTGGCAAAGAGAGGCAGCCTCCACCCAAAATCCCCTGAAGAAAAGCTGCTGGTTCAGTGAGGTCCTCAATTCAGGGAAGCTTCACCAAATACTGGGGCTTGCTTCACTAACAATTTAGCTAAACTAAAACCAATGGTGTCAACTAGGATGCTGAAGCTGTTGGTCCTCAGTTACAGCTTCACAGAAATGGAAACAGATGTGATCTCTCCATTCAGGGGCCAGAACTCAAGGTCATTCACGAAACTCCAGCCAACATGCTTCCTGATGTGTGTGTCTGCATGTTAGTTGCTCAGTTGTGTCTGACTGTTTGCGACCCCTTGGGGACTGTAGCCCACCAGGCTCCCCGTCCATGTGATTTTTCAGGCAAGAACACTGGAATGGATTGCCAATCCCTTCCCTGGATGCTTCCTGATAAACCCTGCTATATCCTCTGACTCTTGGGATGTTGTCAATGACCTAAATGTTTGGTCTTCCCCTTGGAATGCTGCAGACTGACAAACGAAACACATGCCTCCCTGGAGGCATGAACTGTTCAAATCAGAGCTGCCCACAATAAGGATATGAGGAGACCACCTGGAATCAAGCTGATCGAGGCTGTGCTGCAGCCATTGCTGCCTGTGCTCATCATACCAAACACGGCAGCACATCCATCGTCCCGGACTGAGCACGAAAAGAGTGCCTGCTTCTGACACAGGGCTACCCGAGTGTCCTGAGGTGGCCGAGTTTGACATCCCTCTGAGCCAGATCAGAGTCCTTTTCCTTGTTTGTTTGCTCCTCCATCTATCTAGGCATCTGTCTATTGTTTCATCTAGCTTAATCTTTCATTTTTCTTTTTACCTATTAAACAAATATTTATCAACCCCTAGAAATTCAGAAACAATCAGATATACTGTCGAGCCTCCAAGGAGTTCTAACAGGACAGATAGATATATAAGTATGTAATTTATAATACAATGTGCTAATTATACCAATAGACGTAAAGTATAAGAGGATCATCTATACCAGATTATGCAATCAAAGGAGGCTTCCTGGAGGATATGACATTGAAATAATTCTCAGGACAAGGAGAAGTTATTAAAAGAAGTAAGAGTGTCAGGTAGCAAAAAATGTAGCCGTGAAAGTCATCATGCTCAGAGAGAAATAGCTTGGGTCTTAGAGCAAGGAAGAAATAAGTTTTTACCTCCATTCTCTAGCTGTGTGGAATGGAAAAATATTTAAATTTTCTGAATCTCACTTTTGTCATCTAAAATATGGAGATAATGACACCCACTGCATAAGGTTTACCTTCTATCAAGCGTCCCAAAGCTGAGTGGGATGCTATGACTCTCCAATACTCCTAACTCATACCAGTTGGTGTCCCATATATACTTCCTAATTCTCAATACCTTGACTGCACTTCTATGCTTTTTTTTTTTTTTTTCTGTTCCTACCATTATTTCTTCCACTGGTTATTTCCCATCAATTTGGCTATTATGGAAATAGAAATTTTCTCACATACTTCTATACTTCCTTCATTCTTAAAAAAAAAAGAACCTGATCATTCTTGCTCCAAAATGAGTAATGTACCCCAGACCTTCTCTTCCCCAGAGTCAATATTCTTTAAAGACATAAAAGCAGCAGTAATAGCAACAATTGGAAAAGACCATGATGCTAGGAAAGGCTGAAAGGAGAAGGGGAAGACAGAGGATGAGATGGTTGCATGGCATCACTGATTCAATGGACGTGAGTCTGAACAAACTCTGAGGGATTGTGAAGGACAGGGAAGGCTGGAGTGCTGCAGTCCATAGAGTTGCAAGCAGAGAGTCAGACATGACTGGTGACTAAACAATAACAGCAACAATACAATAGAATTATTTAATGAAAAGTTACAATAAGCTAGGCACTCTGAGGATATTCATATATATTTTACATTCATTATCTCATGTAAATTAAAACAGAAGTCTATGAAATAGGCTCTATCATCCTTATTTCCTGGATTGAAAAGACGAACCAAGTTCTATGTGAACACAAAGTCTATGCACCTAACCACTGCACTAAATTTCTGAACTACTTCCTTACAATTCACCCTTTAACATTTCAGACTGGTCCCCAGACCAGCAGCAATAGCATTAGTTGGAAACCTGTTGCTGCTGCTGCTGCTGCTGCTGCTAAGTTGCTTCAGTCATGTCCGACTCTGTGCAACCCCATAGACGGCAGCCCACCAGGCTCCTCAGTCCCTGGGAAACTCCAGGCAAGAACACTGGAGCGGGTTGCTGTTTCCTTCTCCAATGCATGAAAGTAAAAAGTGAAAGTGAAGTCGCTCAGTCATTTCTGACTCTTCCTGACCCCATGGTCTGCAACCTACCAGGCTCCTCCATCCATGGGATTCTCCAGGTAAGAGTACCAGAGTGGGGTGCCATTGCCTTCTCCATGAAAACTTGTCAGAAAGAAAAATTCTCGATATCCACCCTAGACCTGCTGAATCAGAAACAACAGGTGTAGGGTCCTGCAATCTGTTTCTTGTGCGACTTTAACACAATCTAGTCTGAAAACGACTGATCTAGATGTCAAAATGGCAAATAATTTCAAGTGCTTAAAACAAGTAAAATGAACCAGGTATAGGCAATATTTGGGAAGCCATGGATGATCTGCCAAAATGGGGAGCTCATGACCTGTGTAATGGGTGCAGTCTCTAGTTATTTTTAGGCATTTTTGTTGCAATGAGGAAACCCAGACCCAGCATTTCCAGATGTTTAGAACTTTCAAGAAAACTTGGAAGTCTGAACCTGGATGTGAAGTATCTTTATATTTTTTAATATCAGCAAAAAATCATATGTCTTTAAAGTTTTGTTATGCTACCATGGAATAGACCAAACAAAATACAGATTTAGACACAAGTCTGCATAAGGACAGCAAGTTTGTAGCTTCTGTTTTAATGCCCGAATGCTATTTCTTCCATGAATGCTGCTGCTAAATCACTTCAGTCGTGTCGACTCTGTGCGACCCCATAGACGGCAGCCCACCAGGCTCCCCTGTCCCTGGGATTCTTCAGGCAAGAGCACTGGAGTGGGTTGCCATTTCCTTCTCCAATGCATGAAAGTGAAAAGTGAAAGTGAAGTCGCTCAGTCGTGTTCAACTCTTAGCAACCCCATGGACTGCAGCCCACCAGGCTCCTTCATCCATGAGATTTTCCAGGTAAGAGTACTGGAGTGGGGTGCCATTGCCTTCTCTGATTTCTTCCGTGAATACTGCACTGTTAAACTCCCTGGTGGCACTAATGGTAAAGAACCTGCCTACCAAAGCAGGAGATGTAAAAGACTCAGGTTCGATCCCTGCATCAGGAAGATTCCCCCGGCAAAGGAAGTGGTAACCCATTCCAGTATTCTTGCCTGAAGAATCCCGTGGACAGAGGAGCCTGGTGGGCTATAGCCCATAGGGTCACAAAGATTTGGACATGACTGAAGCAACTTAGCATGCACAAAACTCACCAAGGACTTCCCAGACCTCACTTTCTTCCACTTTCTCTGGCACATCATACCACTAACTACTTCTTCCTTCTGGAAACTGTTACCTCTATATTTGAAGCACATCTCTCTCCTAGTTGATACTCTGTATCTTTAATTGTTCCTTCCTTTTCATCTTCTCTTCCTCTTTTTGGCCTCCCTGAGCTCAGTTGTTACTCCAAAATTCCTTTCATCTAATTCTTCCCCAATACTCATTTCCAGATGAGTCAAATCTAGAGGACCTTTTTTCCAACTTCTATTCCTACATTTTCAATTGCTTGCCTGTATTCTCTCTAAAAATCACATTGATACCCCAAATCTGTTCAATCTAAATGGAATCATGTTCTCGTCAGAACCCACATCCACTCCTGAGTACCCCATTTCTGGCAACACCACTACCCATTTCCTTAAGGACATATTCCGCTGTCTTCCAGAAAGCCAGTGCTCCCTTAATCCAGCTATATGGAACACTCATACCATGATGGCTTCAGGATATACACTTTCCCTTTATATCTTTAATAATGGTTAGTCTACCCAGTTTGCTTTAAGAACAACTTAGAATATAAACCAAAGGAAAACTTAACGTTATTTATAGTTTTATCTTATCTACTCAACTATATTTTAATACCCTTGAAAGCAATGAGTATATGACTAGCTCCATATCCTTCATGAACACAATAAATATACATAGGTATTTACTGAATTATTTAATTACACAATGTTTACACAGGTTTATTCTGCATTATACAGTATCTTGACAAATATTTACCAACTCCAAACATATTTAACTTTTTATATAGCAGAAAGGTTTTCCATTTAAAAGAACTGTATAGTAAATTTATTTTTAAATCAGTAAAGTAAATAAAAGCTCATCATATTTAGCTGTTTTGTAGATCTATTTTCTTGGTCTACTTATTTTATTTATTGACTTATACTATTTTGCTCAAACCTGACATTTTTTTCTGCGAAAATCAATGTTAATACTGGTGAGCATCATGCACAAAATCTGTGTCCTTTCAAGGGCCAAAAGCCTTACAGACTCAAAAAAGTAAGTTAAACCAGTTTGGAGACACCAAGCCACTGGGAAGCACTGTCCTGTTTTATCCTCTATGTATCTGAGCCCAACCCCATTTAATATTTTCTAGCCTTTGTGTATATATGGTGTCTAATTTTACTTCCCTTTGCAATATCCTCTTCGGATACAAGAAGCACCACAATCTACAGAAGTGTGTGGCTGAATACCCTTTCAGGTCATAGGAAACATCACACTGCTGCCTCACAGACTCTCCCTCAGCACTGCAAACAACTGATGAATTAAAACTAAGTTATTTTCTTTTGCTGGAGAATAGTGAACTCCACTGTGACTGCCCTGAAGATAAAAGCCTTACAGTTCCTTGAAAAGGTGGCCAGGAAGAGACAAAACTAGGTACTACCTAGCTCAAGAGACTAAATACTCAGTTTTCAAAAAAAAAAAAAGGTTCTCAATCTTTTTGTTGATTACAAAAACATATTTTAAAGTATATTACATACAAGGTATTGAACTAGATGTTATGAGAAAAGCACAAAGAGGTGGTTCATAAACAAAAAAATTAATGTAAGAAAGGAAATGAGATATATACAAAAATCATTATAAATCAGGTAGAAGACTTTGCATATCAAAAAAGAAATACAGATAAAGTGTTCTAGAAATTCAAAACAGGTTCAGTTTAATGAACATTTAAATAATGTTTACTATGCCAGACCTTTAAGAAACAGAGTGAAGTAGATGCGTCAATTATATAAACTGATAATTTCAATTTAAAGTGTTAGAAACAAGCAAAGGATCTCATGGAAAAATGAGTAGCCAGATAAGCAAGACACAGGACATAGGCCAGACATATCCTGGCATGTCCTATGCCAGACACAGTACAATAAAACAGGATGAGGTAGCTGGAGAATCCAGTGCCGCTAAACTGTGAGGCAAGGAGTTGTAAAAAAGAAAATCGAAAAAAGTAAGCAAAGGCGAGTTTAGAAAGGTTTTACACATCAAGCCAAAGAATTTAGATTTTTCTCATGGGAAATAAGAAGCCAAGGAAGGGTTGAGGAGAGATATGATAGGCAAGGAGAGGAATCAAATTGGAGAAATATTTAAAAAATAAAGCTCACACAGACATATTGACCTTATTTATTTACTGCTCATATTTTTCCTTAATTTAAAACACATTTTAGAATCATTTCAGCCTGATACAATGTTGCAAAAATAGGACAAAGAATACCTTGTTTCCCTCACACACACTTCCAAAATATTAACACTGTAAAAAACCAAGAAAATGTCATTGAAACAAAGTTACAATCTAATACACCGACCTTATTCAACTTTTATCCTGCCGATGTTTTTTGTTCTTTGTCAAGATCCAATCCCAGATCATTTGTGACATTATTTTTGATGCATTTTTACTTTAATCTGGAACAATTGAGTCTTTCTTTGTCTATTAAGGCCTTGATATTTTGAAGAGTACTGGACATTTTGTCAAATGTTCTTAATTTCGGTTTAGCTGATACTTCTTTATGAATAAATTCAGATTATACATATTTTACAAAATTATCCCAGAAGTGATAATGTGTGCTTCTCAGTATGCCACTTATCCGGAGGCACATGCTGTCGGTTTATCCCACGGACTGACTGGTAGCGTTACTGTTGATCACTTGGTTAAGATGGCTCTGCCACGCTTCTTCCCGGTAAAGTTACCTTTCCCTGTGTAATTAAGAATCTTGTAGAAGGTACTTTGAGCGTAGATAACATCCTGTGTTTCACTTACATTCATTCATTCATTTTAATATTCACTGATGATTCTTGCTTGAAACAGTTACTATTATGGGGGCTGCCAGTGGTGGTTTTCTAAAAACCTTCCTTCCTTCTATACTTGTTAGTTGGCATTCTCCAGTAAACAAGAGCGTTTTCTTCTCCTTTATTTGTTTATTCATTCATATATATATTTTTTTTACCAGTATAAATGCATGGATTTTTATTTTATTATATGGATTATAATCTGTTACTCTAATTACTTTGTTGTTCAAATTGTCCGAAACTTGGCCAACGGGATTCTCTTCAAGTTGTCCCCTGTGTCTTTTGGAATGTCGTCATTAAGTTTTGAGCATTTTCTTACTTCCCAGTAGAGCAAGATTTTCCACCACCTTCTCCTTTTTTCTTCTTTGTCTCAGCCTTGGAATCAGCCAATTCTCCAAGGAGCTCTGGTTCTATTTGATAGAGGCTGCTATTTAGAAACCAAAATTTGAGGCCTAGTTGTTCTCATTATTACTGAGCACCATTGCTTCTATGCCCTCTTAGAAGACATAGCAAGAGAAATTTTATAAATTTATGAATGCATGTGTGCACATTCAGAGAGACAGAGAGAGCTCTTATTAATCTTCCTCCTCTGTGTAATATCCATAATATACTTATTTATTAAATCTTGGAAAAGCCATAAAGCATCTTTGAAATTGCTACCTCATAGCCTTGTAAAAAAAACAATTAAAAAAAAAACCAAAAAAAAACCGAACTAAAGGTTCATCATTGTACCATTAGCCTTAGTGAAAACAGTCAAGTTCTGGCTTTCAAAGTTATTTCTTTTCTTTCTCTCCAAGATGCTTATACCACTCATCTGTAACAGTTAGGCTCATTTGCTAGTTTATAGTATATTTTGGTTTTATTTATTCTTATGTGAAATATTAATGTGCTTCTAAAATTCAGAACTCAGAGTTACTCTCCTTCTACTGTTTTTATTCCAACCTAATCATACTTTGACCAATACCAGTTATGTCTTTTAAGCAAAACCATTAACATCTGACTTATTCTTCCTATTTTGACTATTACACAAATGAGGAAATGTATACATACGTTTTTATTTCTCCTTTTTTACATGAAAAATAGCATATTATAGATATTCTTTGACACTTTGCTTTTTTACACTTCTACGGTATATCCTAGATATAACTCTATATTCATTCATAATTTTGTTCTTTTCTGTCAAACAACCTCTCTAGGTTGGGAGAGGGAGGGAGATGGGAGGGAGGTTCAAGAGGGAGCAGATATATGTATATCTATGACTGATTCATGTTTGATGTTTGACAGAAAAAAACAAAATTCTGTAAAGCAACTGTCCTTCAACTAAAAAAGAAATAAATTCTTTTAAAAATATTTCTCATTTTTTGACACCGGCATTGCAGTCAGACTTTTTAAAGTTTTACAATGACAAAAATGTCTGTTTGTGGTCATAGTGTAATACCTAGTACTGGATAAGACTAATTGCCATAAACAACTGTAAAACTGGACAAAATATATGAAGCAACACCTCAGATTCTGGACAATACGCAACACAGGACTATGATTCCCTAGACAAACAGAAACTTAGAGGTGAGCCACACAATTTCTCTTTCTTCTTGGAGTTACTCTCTGATCTGAGAAGGTAATAGAGGACAAGTAATGATCAGAGGCCACTCTGGGCTGAAATTCAGGGCTGTTAAAGGAGAAATCTCAGAAGGTGCTCCAGAATTTGTGTAGGGTTTCCCTTCATTCTTTTTAATTTTTTTTATTTTTTTTCTGTATCAAATTTTTCATAATTAAATTTATTTTTATTTTAAGGATAATTGCTTTACAATATTGTGTTGGTTTTTGCTAGACATCCACATGAATCAGCTAATGGTATATGTATGTCCCCTACCTCTTGAACCTCCCTCGCAACCCCACTCCACCCTTCTAGTTTGTTACAGACTTCTTAATTCAACATGTTACTTCAATCCTTTGATATTATCTCAGCATCTACTTGTATTGGCACCTCTGTTCAAGTACATAAGTATTTATTTTACAGACTTATTTACAGTGAATTTTATTTTATTTTATTTTAATTTTTATTTTAACTTTAGTTTACTTTACATTACTGTATTGGTTTTGCCAAACATTGACATGAATTCACCACGAGTGTACATGCATTCCCAAACATGAATCCCCTCCCACCTCCCACCCCATACCATCTCTCTGGGTCCTCCCCTTGCACCAGTCCCAAGCATCCTGCATCCTGCATAGGACATCGACTGGCGATTCATTTCTTACATGATAGTATACATGTTTCAATGCCATTCTCCCATCTCATCCCACCCTC
>SJYQ01004517.1:247037-269779 GCA_006410935.1 Redunca redunca
TAAAAGAAAACATTACTATTTTAACCATGTTTAACTGCACAGTTCAGTGGCACTAAGTACTTTCACATTGCTGTGCCACTCTCACCATCATCCATCTCCCAGACTTTTCACCTTCCTAAACTGAAACTGTCCCCATTAAACACTAACCCCCATCCCCTCTCGTGCCCCATCCACCAGGCCGTGTTATCTAACAATGTACTTTCTAGACTCTATGAATTTGAATTCTAGGTATCTTGTATAAGTGGTATCAAATAGTATTTGTCAGCATCTAATGTACAAATGGAATGCATTTTCCCTTAAGTCTTTGACTTACTAAAATGAGTCCCATGCAGAGACAGAGAAAGAGAGAGCTTACTGTATACACCTGAAATTAATAGAACATTATTAATCAAATATAGTCCAGTATAAAATAAAAAAATGCTTGAATGGAAAATCACTGTGGTAAAAAATTATTTTTTTAAAAGCCTTGGAGGGAACATGCTCACTTGTCAGTAAATTAACTGCCTGCCAGAACTAAAATCTAACACTATTTAAAGGAGGATAACAAAATCCAAACCGTCAGAATGAAGAGTGCATAGTATGCTGTGTGCAATCAAAATGTACCAGTTATGTAAGAAGAAGAAACATGTGAATTATAACCAAGAGGCAAAAGCCAAATAAACACAAAAAGTTCCAGCTGTGTCAAACTATTAGAATTAACTGAAGATTTTTTAAACATTGATAACAAATATGTTTAAGAATTTTTTATAAGCTAAATACAATGAGTAAAATAGCTGGGAGAAAGTTAACAAAAGACAAACAGTCTTTTGTAAAAAAGTCAAACAAAGACAAAAGTCTTTGTAAAAGAAGACAAACAGAAACTCAAAATATAAAAAAAAATATATATAAAATACTGAAAAAACAATGTTGAATGAGGTTAACAGGAGATACTATAAAAGAAAATAACCATGAATTTAAAATGCAGAAAAATATCTCATAGTCTAATATAAATGTAATTGAAGTTTGAGAAGAAAAGTAAAGAAAGATTAGGAGAGAAAAATATTTAAAGAAATAGTGGCTAGATTCCATATTCTCTTTCTCTTTCTGACTTACTTTACTTTGTATGATAGGCTCTAGGTTCATCCACCTCATTAGAACTGACTCAAATGTGTTCTTTTTTATGGCCGAGTAATATGGTACTGACGGAGAAGGCACTGACACCCCACTCCAGTACTCTTGCCTGGAAAATCCCATGGACGGAGGAGCCTGGTGGGCTCTAGTTCACGGGGTCGCGAAGAGTCGTACACAACTGAGCGACTTCACTTTCACTTTTCATTTTCATGCATTGGAGAAGGAAATGGCAACCCACTCCAGTGTTCTTGCCTGGAGAATCCCAGGGGTGGGGCAGCCTGGTGGGCTGCCGTCTATGGGGTCTCGGTCACACAGAGTCGGACACGACTGACGTGACTTAGTAGCAGTAGCAGCAGCCATATGGTACTGAAGAATTTTTGTACAGGGCAGCAGTGGAGAAACAGACATAGAGAATAGACTTATGGAGCTGGGGAGAGGGGAGGAGAGGGTGAGATGTATGGAAAGAGTAACATGGAAACTTACATTACCATATGTAAAATAGAGAGCCAATGGGAATTTGCTGTATGGCTCAGGAAACTCAAACAGGGGCTGTGTATCAACCTAGAGGGGTGGGCTGGGGAGGGTGATGGGAGGGAGGTTCAAAAGGGAGGGGGTATATGTATACCTGTGGCTGAGTCATGTTGACGTTTGGCAGAAAATAGCAAAATTCTGTAAAGCAATTATCCTTCAATAAAAAATAAATAATTATTTTAAAAAGGATTAGTGGCTAATTTTTTTCCGAATATGATGAAAAATATAAACCCAGATACCCAACTGTCTCGACAAACCCCACACAAGATAAATACAATGAAAGCTATACTGAGGCACATCATAGTCACAGTAATGGAAACCAAAGATGAATTCTAAAATCATAAAAGCAATCAATAAAATAAACACATTTCATAATGATGAACAGTAAGCAATACAGAATACAATGAAACAATACTGTTAAGGTATTGAAATAAAAGAAAAAAATCCTCATGTTCTGCAATTCTCTATACAACAAAAATAGTATTATCAATATGGAAGCATAGTAAAGTCATTTTCTCATAAGAAAATCTGAGCAAATTCATCAGCAAAAGACTTTAACATAAGAAATATTAAAGAAAGTTCTTTAAACTGAAAAAAGATGATATAAAATGGACCTNTTCGGATCTAACTAGAGAATAAAGAATGACAGATACAATAAACATGTAGATAATTTGTCCTTCATGTCTCAGTTTCTTTAAACTTTTTTAAAACAAAATAGCAACAATGTATGTGTGGGTTTATAGTATGTGTAGAAGTAAAATGCATGACAGTAATGGCACAAAGAACAGACAGTGATAAATGGAAGTTATACTGCTATAATCGTCTTACATTGCATGTGAAGTGGCAAAATATTAACTCATAATAGTAAGTGTGATAAATTAAGGATTCCATACTTTAAATACTTAGGTCAACCACCTATTGGTGGTTAAACCTAAGAGAGATAATAAAAACAGAATTCTAAAAAATGTTCAATTAATTCAAAAGAAGACCAGAAAGGAAAAGAAAACACACCATCATCATCATCATCAGTAATAGGAACAAAGATGGGCCACATGGGAAAGTAAGTAAGCTTTATTACAGAATTTCTAACCTTATTCTATCACTGACAAGAATAAAGGAAAATATTAATGACTGAGACCTAGTCTAGACTTAAAATCTAAACCTGATTGCTTCATCTGAATTTTTTAATTTGTTTATTCAATTGATATATATTGACCACCTACTCTGTCAATCATAAGAAAATCACTGTTCAGTAAATTAGGGTCACAACGCTTAAAAAGGTCACTTCCTTTCCTTGCAGACTATCTAATTGAGAACACAGACACTAAACAACTGGCTACAGAATTCTGAGCTAGAAACTGAGAATAATTCTTCTGGGAGAAAAGAAATATCAGGAGAATAACAAAATGTCTTATTAAAGCATGTGTAGAACATTTAACAAAATATCCCAAATAATGGTCTTTAGTTATCACATATTATTATCACACACAAAAAAATAATTCAAAGCAGTGTTAGCAAAAGCTTGAGGTAGAGGTACTATTCTTCATAGTGAGTTGGAATATAAATTGGTAGAATAACTCTAGAAAGTGAATGGAAATATCTATAAAAGTTTTGGAAATACAGATAATTATGATGGTGTGATCACTCACCTAGAGCCAGATATCCTGGAATGTGAAATCAGGTGGGCCTTAGGAAGCATGGCTACAAACAAAGCTAGTGGAGGTGATGGAATTTCAGTTGAGCTATTTCAAATCCTAAAAGATGATGCTGTGAAAGTGCTGCACTCAATATGCCAGCAAATTTGGAAAACTCAGCAGTGGCCACAGGACTGGAAGGTCAGTTTTCATTCCAATCCCAAAGAAAGGCAATACCAAAAAAATGCTCAAACTACCGCACAATTGCACTCATCTCACACGCTAGTAAAGTAATGCTCAAAATTTTCCAAGCCAGGCTTCAGCAGTACGTAAACTGTGAACTTCCAGATGTTCAAGCTGGTTTTAGAAAAGGCAGAGGAACCAGAGATCAAATTGCCAACATCTGCTGGATAATGGAAAAAGCAATAGAGTTCCAGAAAAATATCTATTTCTGCTTTATTGACTATGCCAAAGCCTTTGATTGTGTGGATCACAATAAACTGTGGAAAATTCTGAAAGAGATGGGAATACCAGACCACCTGACCTGCCTCTTGAGAAACCTATATGCAGATCAGGAAGCAACAGTTAGAACTGGACATGGAACAACAGACTGGTTCCAAATAGGAAAAGGAGTACGTCAAGGCTATTTATTGTCACCCTGCTTATTTAACTCATATGCAGAGTACATCATGAGAAACGCTGGGCTGGAAGAAGCACAAGCTGGAATCAAGATTGCTGGGAGAAATATCAGTAACCTCAGATACGTGCTTCATTAATGTTCAAGAAAAAGAAACAAAACCACAAAGTCCTGTCTAACGAGGGCAAGTTAGAGTACTGGGGATACTCTGTTACCTGACTATCAACACTCAGATCTTAGGGACAAATAAACTCCTTATTTTCAAAAGATACAGTGCATGCAGGCTAAGTCACTTCAGTCACATCCATCTCTGTGACCCTATGGACTGTAGTCCACCAGGCTCCTCTGTCCATGGGGATTCTCCAGGCAAGTATACTGGCATGGGTTGCCAAGCCCTCCTCCAGGGGATCTTCCTGACCCAGGGATTGAACCCATATCTCCTGTGTCTCCTGCATTGCAGGTGGATTCTTTACTGTTGAGCCACTGGGAAAGCCCAGGAGATACAGTAGTGCATGGCAAAGACCTGAAATCCTTACAAGCTGCCCTCTCTCGCTACCTTCAGGATCTGATTTCTGGATCCAGTCTAAACTGTGGCTTCAGAAGCCTAAAAATAAAGCCATTAATGGCTTTAGCTGCAGCACTGGAGTAAATTGTCAGCACTCAATAGAACACAGAGCCTAGGAATATTAGTTCTGTACATATATGCTTATGGTAACCGCCACCTGGAGACTAACTCCCTCCCTTTTTTCTCCATCAGAGAAAAAGACCCATAGAGGCAAAAGGATTTGTCTACTTTTACACAAAGTTTCATACCAGAACTTACACTGGAATTCATTTTCCTATCTCATATACAGAAACTGAGGCTTATCGGGATTGAATCACTTGCCCCAAACTACTCAGCTACAAGATTCTAATTTGGTTTAATTACATTCCAGAGTTTATCTTCTTTCTGAATTATAATCAAATAATTCTCCAGTTGTTCAATTGAATATTATTTGATTGATAAATCTGTCAAATACTATTAAATCATTTTATTCATTTAATACCTCTATCTTACTAGCACTAAAGGAGAAATTGTCTCTTCCTATACTTGTTTTCCTTGTTACAAATATATTTTTAAAATTATTATAATTTGAATATTATCTCTTTAAGAATTTTCCTTGTGATCGCTTTCTTTTTACTTTTATATGACTCTCTAAAAGACCCAATATGTTTAAAAAGCAGGTGCCGTGTTATATAACTGCAGTTTTCCTTTTAAAGTTTAATTTTGCTTCTATCCCCTTGTTATTTCTTTGCTGTCAATACCACACACAAATGCATAACAATAGCAGCACTCACAGATTGACGAAAAGCCCTTTGCCTGCACGGCTAATGTTATCTTCCTGCTTCCCTATAGCCTCTGATTAAATATATTTGTATATATTTAGGATGTTCTTGTAGAACAGCCATTTTCTACATGAAAGGGAAATTTCGTTGTGGTGGTGACTATTGTTTTTCAGTAGATAGAACAGTTTCTAAATCGCCTTGCTAGTTCAAGGTAAAGACCTAGGTCAGGTAAAGATCTAGGTAAAAGATTGTAACTGAAAGTAACAAAGGTCAGCTTCCCTTGGAGACTTTCGGGAAATGCCTTTTTCTATTGTGACTTATGTACATGGTGAGTATCCAGGCAAGGAAACTACTATTTGCCTCCCATATTGTTGTATTTAATTCATCTTTGTGATGCAGAAATGTGTATGGTAAAAAAGAAAATATGTATTAATCTAATGAATGAGATCAGAAGAGATTTTGCTTTTCAAATACATTCTGTCAGTTGGTTAGAGGTTAAAAAAAAATTAACATTTCTTTATAACGTCCTAGGACCTATTCTGGAGAAGGAAATGGCAACCCACTCCAGTATTCTTCCCCGGAAAAATCCCAAGGACAGAGGAGCCTAGCAGGCTACAGACCATGGGATCTCAAAGAGGTGGACACAACCAAGCATTTGTCAACAGCAGCAGCAGAAACTACTCTAGGTAATCTACCTCTCTGATCTCAATTTCTTTCTTCCAAATATCTTACAAGGGACCATCGACCCATTTTCACTTGCAGCTCAGGGTGGTCAATTAACTTATCCAAGGTCACACAGGAAAGAGATGACTACAGTCTAAATGCAAGCCCAAGTCTCCTGTTGTTCCTTACACTGGAAGCATACTTCTCATCACAATGTAAACATGTTAAAGTAAACAAGTGGAGAAAAAAAAATGCAATGAGAATTACACTGTTTATTCGTTCTACTACACTGCAGTTGCTAAGCTGTTTGAGGAATGAACCACTTACTCTACAAGTTTTATTTAAGATATAAAATCTGCTTGTTCTTTTTTTTTTTTTAATGGAAAGGCTTTATAAATCTATCTCTTTTCTAACATAATTATCTGGCGCTGGGTGTGTGTGTGAGACAGAGAGAGAGAAAGAAAGAAAAAGAGGAGAGGACAGAGAGAGAAGAGGATTGACTTACAAGCACAAATGTATTTTTAAAAGGAAAGAAAAAAGGGGGGACACAAAAGATACTTCAAAGCAAGTGCATCATGTTACCATGGCAACCTGAGAATGTGGGTTGAAATTTATATGTCTCCATTGTTCCAGCAGAGAGATTCTAAATGACACCCTAGTGGCCTGACAGAGTCGATGCATCTCCCTGAATGCTCTGGCTTATTACTCAAGAGTGCTTTAGGCATTGAGAGGAATAAGTTCATAGTAACCTGTCAGTTCCAGCCTCCTCAGTCCCTCTCAAGTGAAGATACTTGTTTCTTCAATCTGGAGACACAGCACTCTCATTTCTGGAGTCAGTCTGGACCAAGCCTGGCAGAATATTATCATTTTCACATTCACCTATGAATGAACATGGGCAAACTGCAGGAGACAGTGAGAGACAGGGAGGCCTGGAGTGCTGCAGTCCCTGGGGCTGCAGAGTCTGACATGACTTAGCGACTGAACGACAACAATTCACAAGTGACTGAAGATGGCAGGCATTTGCCTTGTTGTCTTAAGTCCAAGATTCAGTGTGCCTGCAATCAGCTCCGAACACTCATTTGTTCTCTTAAATCCCTCTTTTTTTTTTTTCTGAAAGGATAGAAGTCTGTACTGCTTCCCAGGCAAGTAAGCCAGAGTCCCAACACTGCCATTCAACATTGTCATTATTATTAATACAACCATCAGCCACGGTAGTCTAGTATTGAAAACATTTATTGAAAGTGAATGAAATCACTCAGTCGTGTCCGACTCTTTGCGACCCCATGGACTGTAGCCTACCAGGCTCCTCTGTCCATGGAATTTTCCAGGCAATAGTACTGCAGTGGATTGCCATTTCCTTCTCCAGAGGATCTTCCTGACCCAGGGATCGAATCCAGGTCTCCTGCATTGTAGACAGACGCTTTAGTGTCTGAGCCACTAGGGAAGTCCAAAGTATGTTACATTTATTACTTGTGACACTAATGAGGTGAAAGTGTTAGTTGCTCAGTTGTGTACAACTCTTTGCGACCCTTTGGACTATAGCCCACCAGGCTCCTCTGATCGTGGGACTTCTCCAGGCAAGAATACAAGAGTATGTAGCCATTCCCTTCTTCAGGCAATCTTTCAGACCAAGGGATTGAGCCTGGGTCTTCTGCATTGCAGGCAGATTCTTTACTGTCTGAGCAACCAAGGAAGAAATCCTAATGTATGTGTTATCTATAGGCACTCAATTAATATTTTAATATGTCACATATATATGGAACACTGAGGTTTTAAGAAGTTGGGTGACTTTTCCAAGGTCTCAAAATAGAGCCAAAAACTGACTCCAGATCCAATGACAATGAGCCTCCCTGGTGGCTCAGATGGTAAAGAATCTGCCTGCAATGCGGGAGACACGAGTTTGATCCCTGGGTTGGAAAGGTCCCCTGGAGAAGGGAACAACTACCCACTCCAGTATTCTTGCCTGGAGAATTCCATGGACAGAAGAGACTGGTGGCCTACAGTCCATGGTGTCGCACAGAGTCAAACATGACTGAGCCACTTTCACCAATGACAAAGCCTTTTGCAAGGAGGATTTCTCTTATTACATAAAACATCAGATTGTGGTTAGGTCCATGTTCTAACACAAACACTCTTACAAAAACATAAAACACTGAATACTATGGCTTCCTAGAGGCTCCTGCTACCATACTCCTCATTTACTGCACTGAGCAGGCTGAGACATCAAGAACAACAATTCCCGTCCACATTAACTTCAGATTCGCCAGGCTCCCTTTACCTCTCAAAATTAGATTACTGGTTGAGAGAGGAGGCTGCTCCTATACTCATGACATTACTGGAATGTCACTGGTCTCTGCTTCTCGTTCTCACTGGCCTCAGTAGAAGGGAATAGGAGAAGAGGCAACAAAGACGTTTTGAGCATCTATTATGTGGTGCATATTATTCTAAAGGCCTTTTAAGGCTTCTGTGGTAGCTCAGATGGTAAAGAATCTGCCTGCAATGCAGGAGACCTGGGTTCGATCCCTGCATCAGGAAGATGCCCTGGAGGAGAGAGTGGCTACCCACTCTAGCATTCTTACCTGGAAAATTCCATGGACAGAGGAGTCTGGCAGGCTACAGTCCACAGGGTCACAAACAGTCAGACACGACTGTGCAACTAACACTTTTTGAATATAGTCTCTCTGAATTCCTTTCCTAAAGATCTAGGGGATAATTATTTTCATTCCTGTTTTGCACTTCTGATAACTAAGAATCAGCAGGGTAACACAGCTAGTAATTATTAAAGTCTAACCAAGTCTCTGACCCTAGTCACTTGCCTTTTTGCCCTTACACTCTGGCATGCCTCCCAACCCAGCCTGTCCAAATTGTAAAAACTGAGTTAGAAGGGACCAGAATATCAATATTAAGAGATGTAATTAGTTGTTTTCATGAAAGTATCATTAAAAGCAAAAATACAGCAATAAAAATAGAGGAAGCTGTGGGTGTTAGCTAAATAAATAGAAATAAACATATGTAAAGTCCTATATCCTCAATACCTAATTCAGGACAATAAGACTTTTGATAGAAGAGATCTTTTTTTAGAGGTGGGTCTGTATAGATTGGGCTTCCCTGGTGGCTCAGTGGTAAAAAACAAAACCTGCCTCCCAAAGCAGGAGATGCTGGTTCGATCCCTGGGTCAGGAAGACCCCCTGGGGAAGGAAATGGCAACCCACTCCAGAATTTTTGCCTGGGAAATCCCATGAACAGTGGAGCCTGGTGGGCTATAGTCCATGGGGTTGCAAAAGAGTCAGACATAACTTAGCAACTAAAACAAAAATACAGCATATATTAGGGACTGCTACTAAGTCAGGGTTCATTCTTTGTAATAAATGAGCCCACATTTTGTAGTGAGGCAAGGTAGTTACTAAGGGAGTCAGCAGTTGCAGTTCTGATGTGACTATTTCTTGAAATGACCAGTTTCCCGGAACTAAGACTGGATGAAGTCATGCATGGAAATAAATTACAACTCTCAACGGTCTATTTCCCTCACCCTGCAGAAAAGGTGGGTTCTTTCTTCAGATTAGAATGAGAAAATCACTACCCATCTTCCATGTCACAAAGGTAATAAAATCTGGGCATAAATTAATGCACATAATTAAAATTTTCATATTAACTTGTATTAGAATTTAGACCACTATTTTCCATATTACACTACTATAATATGAGCTTCTTCAGAGAAAAATAAAAGTAAATTACCAGTTTCCAGTAGAACAAAATGTGAATAGAATAAATTTAACAACTATACTGTTATCCTAGCAACCAAAGTTTAAAAAAAATTGATGTGATAAAAAATGACACAAGAGAACAAATGCATCAAGTTGTTATGGCAACTAGGGAACGTGGGTAGAAATTTATGTATCTAGAATCCAAGAGAATATTCTAAGCAACTAAAATAAACATTTGCTTATTAAAATATCCTCCAAATAGTACTTATCTATAAGCATTAAAGTGTCTTCATTATTTTGTCTGCTTTTTCTTTTATTTCCAATGGGTGATTTTAAATTGGGAGCATTTGTATTTTCAGTTCAGCTTGCTTTTTGGCATCGATACACCAAGATGCAATTTAGTTTGCAGGAAATGATGCAAAAGCCACTTTCAAAATAACATCCTCAATCATGTTTTGGTTTCTTTTATTCTTTTAATCTTCTTTTAACAAAATGTCTATTTGCTTTTTATTCTTAAAGACGTTCTCCCTTACTTGATGAATCAAATTTATTATGTCTTTTACCTCATTTTGGAGGTTGGCAGGTTGTGAGTTGAAGTATACGATAAATTTAGATATTTAGAAAGTCTGGTATTATAAGCATGCCTCTGTGTGTGCATGCACACACACATATACACACCACTTTTAGCAGCATAACTGGGAATTTGGAGCTGCTTTCCAGTGGCAGGCTTCAATTTTCCTCATCACTTTTCTTACACTTATGTAGAGTATCTCACTGTGGTCTGGGAAGGTGAGCTTTCTCATGACTCCATGCATTTTTGTAATAATTTTTCCAAAACTACCACTCACACTTTTCCCTTGTTACTTCTTTCTACTTGGTTGGTTCTTAACCATCTTTCAAAATGTAGTTTAGAAGTCATTTTCCATGGTCTACCCATTTGATCCATGTGTCCCTCACCTCTCTCCTCACAGCACTGTGTACATACTTACAGCTAAGTGCCATAATTCTCATCAAAACAACATAAATAACACCATCATCATAACAGCTGCTACTTATTAAGCATTATCAATATTCCAGTGACTCTGCTAAGTATTTCTCAAGTACTATTTCAATGGTGATAATTTAGTCGCTAAGTCATGTCTGACTCTTGCAACCCCATGGACTATAGCCTGCGAGGCTCCTCTGTCCATGGGATTCTCCAGGCAAGAATACATGAGTAGGTTGCCATTTCCTTCTCCAGGAACTCTTCCCAACCCAGGAATCCAACTGGGGTCTCCTGCATTGCAGGCAAATTCTTTACCAACTGAGTTACAAGGGAAGCCCTTCTATTTCAATAAATGGTCAGAAAAGCTCTATCAGGAAAATGGTAAAAAGTCATTTTACAGGTAAGGAAAACTGAGACCCAGTGATTAAGTCACTTGATTTAAATCACATACTAAGTTATAGAAAAGAGACTTGAATTCAGGTCCAATGAAACATCAAAGTCCATGTTTTTTATCACTTGGCAAATCACTGAAAATTTTTCTTTGGTTTGTTCCCCCTTTAGACTATGAAATCTTTGCTAACTCTTCTGTGCCTGCACTGTAGTTGTTGAAACAACAGAAATATAATGTGAACCACAGACTTCAGCCATATAAAAAATTTAAAAATGTCCAGTAAATATACATTGCTGTTGTTATTCAGTTGCTAAGTCAAGACCAACTCCTTGTGACCTCATGGATTGTAGTCTGCAAGGCTCCTCTTTCCATGAGATCTCCCAGGCAAGAATATTGTTTTGGGAGTGGGTTGCCATTTCCTCCTCCAGGAGATCTTCCTGGATCAGGGGTCAAACCCACATCTTCTGCAGGCAAATTCTTTACCACTGAGCCACCAGAGAAGCCCAGATACATGTTTAAAAGGTAAAAAGAAATAAAATTAATTTTAAAGTAGATTTAATTAAAACTCCTTGGTGGCTCAGATGGTAAAGAGTCTACCTTCAATGCAGGAGACCCAGATTTGATCCCTAGGTCAGGAAGATCTCCTGGAGAAGGAAATTACAACCCATTCCAGGATGCTTGCCTGGGAAATCCCATTGATGGAGGAGCCTGGAAGGCTACATAAAATCCATGGGTGGTCCAAAGAGTCAGACACGACTGAACAACTTCACAGATTTTAATTCAATATATTTTAAAATTACCACCATTTCTACATGTAATCAATGTAAAAATTATTGAGATATTTTACACTTCTTAGTACTAAGTCTTTAAAATCTACAACACATTTTATATGTATTGACATCTCAATCCATGTGTTTGTAATTACTATATTGGATAAGGCAGGTTTAACCCATTACTGCATGTCTATTAAGTACACACACACAGAGTACTAAATTTTAAAAAAAGGAAGTTTGGATAGGTTTAATAAATGAAATAATGTAATAAATAAATAAATGCAAAGCACAGAAGTAGAGAATTGCTGATTTGCATTATAAAAAGGTCTAATTTACCTTTGAGGAACATTTAAAGATCTATTTGTGGAAAAGTTAAAAGGGGCTATTTCTTAAAAGACTATGCATAGGTACTAATGTACGCATAATCGTTCCAGTATTACTGCCACAACCTGACCTATGATGAAGAATTGTCTCTTAGCCTTGTTTTTAATCACACCCACAACAGTGTCAGGCTTCCCTGGTAGCTCAGCTGGCAAAGAATATGCCTGCAGTGTGGGAGACCTGGGTTCAATCCCTGGGTTGGGAAGATCCTCTGGAGAAGGGAAGGGCTACCCACTCCAGAATTCTGGCCTGGAGAATTTCATGGAGTGTATAGCCCATGGGGTCACAAAGAGTGGGACAGGACTAAGTGACTCCATTTTCACTTTTCACTTGCATAGCAGTGTCTCAGTCAATTCAAACTTTAGCCTCTCAATTATACATCACACTTACTCTTGGGTTCTAGGTCGAAATTAATTATATATTTCATTTTCAAGTTGATGTAATCATTTTAATCAATAACTATTAAAGGTAGGTAAAGAAAACATAGTTTTAAATTATACCAAATCAAATCAGCACATCTATATAATTATTTTAAAAGTATATATCAAAGTATACCATGCATTTTCATAATAAAGCAGGATTTTTTGAACCCATGGGTATTTTGATACTGCAGTGATGTTACTGGTAGAAATATTCAACATTTTTAAAAGCCATTTACAGGATAGTAGCTAAGTTGAACACTGCAGTAACTTTTAGATTAAAAAACTGAACATGGAATCACATCTCAACAGTAATATCGAGTATTAATAAATCTGATCTTTGTGGGGGGAAATATTTAAGACTGATAATTGCTAAAATGCCCATAATAAAATTATTCTTGCCTTAAACTGAAGAAATTTAGATCTATAAAATTTGACATGGGAAAACTGACTTAAAAGAAAAAGTTGTACATGCTGACAAACAACAGCTTAAATTCACCATAACAGAGCTATAATCTGTACAATTTTACATGGACAAGAAATATAAATAAGTCAAATTCTTGTCTTGAAAGTTATGAGAAAAAAATGATTCAAGTTAAAATAACTTCATTAAAATAGGAATAAAATTTAAAAGGTTAGAAATGGAGGTGATGAAATAGGGGGGAAGGTTCCAGGCACAACATAGAAAAGAATGATATCAGCCTAGGACAGGACATGAACTGATTAGGATCAAATAGGGACAAGATGGCAAATGAGTTAACTTCTACTAGACCTTGAGCCTCAGGCTTCCCAGGTGGTACTAGTGGTAAAGAATCTGCCTGCCAATACAGAAAAAAGAGATGTAGGTTCACTTCCAGGGTTGGGAAGATCCCCTGGAGGAAGGCATGGCAACTCATTCCAGTATTCTCACCTGGAGAATCCCATGGACAGAGGAGCCTGGTGGGCTACAGTTCATAAGGTCACAAAAGGTTGAACATGACTGAAGCAACTTAGCATGCATGCACACAGAGCTTGAGCCTCCGATACACTCGTTGTTAAACATCAGCAAGCTAAGTGACACACCCACAGGCACCATGACAGTTCCAAGGCCAACCATAAATACCAAAAAGTGGGCAGTGGCCCAATTCCCCAAATATTCTCCCATGCAACTGGATGGAATGCCAACTGAGCTATTTCAATCCCTAAAAGATGATGCTGTGAAAGTGCTGCACTCAATATGCCAGCAAATTTGGAAAACTCAGCAGTGGCTACAGGACTGGAAAAGGTCCGTTTTCATTCCAATCCCAAAGAAAGGTAATGCCAAAGAATGCTCGAACAACCACACAATTGCACTCATCTCACACACTAGTAAAGTAATGCTCAAAGTTATCCAAGCCAGGCTTCAACAGTATATAAACCAAGAATTTCCAGATGTTCAAGCTGGATCTAGAAAAGGCAGAGAACCAGAGTCCAAATTGCCAGCATCCACTGGATCATCAAAAAAGCAAGAGGGTTCCATAAAAATATCTACTTCTGCTTTATTGATCACGCCAAAGCCTTTGACTGTGAGGATCACAACAAATTGAAGAAAATTCTTAAAGAGATGGGAATACCAGACCACCTTACCTGCCTCCTGAGAAATCTGCATGCAGGTCAAGAAGCAACAGTTAGAACCAGACATGGAAAAATGGACTGATTCCGAATTGGGAAAGGAGTATGTCAGGGCTGTTTATTGTCACCCTGCTTATTTAACTTACATGCAGAGTACATCATGAGAAACGCTGGGCTGGATGAAGCACAAGCTGGATTCAAGATTGCCAGAAGAAATATCAATAACATCAGCTATGCAGATAATACCACTCTAATGGCAGAAAGTGAAGAGGAACTAAAGATCCTCTTGATGAAAGTGAAAGAGGAGAGTGAAAAAGCTGGCCTAAAACTCAACATTCAGAAAACTAAGATCATGGCATCCTGTCCCATCACTTCATGGCAAATAGATGGGGAAACAGTGAAAACAGTGACAGACTTTATTTTGGGGGACTCCAAAATCACTACAGATGGTGACTGCAGCCATGAAAGTAAAAGACGCTTGCTCTTTGGAAGAAAAGTTAGACAGCACATTAAAAAGCAGACACATCACTTTGCCAACAAAGGTCCGCCAGGATCCTCTGTCCATGGTATTTCCTAGTCAAGAATACTGGAGGGGGTTGCCATTCCAGGGGATCTTCCCGACCCAGAGATTGAACCCACGTCTCCTGCTTGGCAGGTGGGATCTTCACCTGAGCCACCTGGGAAGCCCATGTGATAAATTAGGCTTTACGAGAATTTAAAACTTCTATTCTCTGAAAGACTATTAAGAAGATGAAAAACAATACACAAATTAAGAGAAAATGCTTGCAAATCACATACCCAACTAAAGGGCTTGAATCCAGGATACAGAAAGAACTCCCCAAACTCAATCTTAAAAATGGACAAGTGACTTGAACAGTTACTTACTTCACCATATGAATAGAAAATGGTAACATGAAAAGCATCATTATCCATCAGGAAAAGTAAATCAAAACTCAATGAGATACCACTGCCTACCTACAGACCTATTAAAATAGCTAAAACAAACAAACAACACTGACAGTAGCCAGTACTGGCGAGGATACAATACAGAGCAATTACATCTTTCACACGCTGTTGGTTGGAAGGCAAAATGTCCCAGGCTTCTGGAAAGAGTTTGACAGTTTCTTATAAAGTTAAATAAACATTTATCAAATGACCCAGAAATCCCACTCCTTGATATATACTCTAGAGAAATGAAAATTTATATTTATACAAAATTTGGATGTGACATTTTATAAATGCTCTATTCATAA
Organism: Redunca redunca; assembly: GCA_006410935.1. Taxonomy (NCBI): domain Eukaryota; kingdom Metazoa; phylum Chordata; class Mammalia; order Artiodactyla; family Bovidae; genus Redunca; species Redunca redunca. The sequence continues at coordinate 262,435 of SJYQ01004517.1, forward strand.
TCATCCAAATTGAAAAAATACAAATAGTGGGTGGGTGAATGAATAAGCAAACTATAGTACATCCATTCAATGTAATACTGCTTAACAATTTAAAAATTCAAACTGTTTATACACACAATAATGACTGTATCTCAAGGGCATTATGCTGAGTGAAAGAACTGACACATAATATCTTTGAGAAGATCACACTATAGCAATGGGGAATAAATAAATGGTTGCTATAGACTAGAAGAAGGGAGAAGGTGTGACCACTGAAGGTTAACTTAAGGGAGTTTGGGGGGTAACAGAATTGCTCTGTATCTTGATTATGGCAGTGATTACATGCATTAAAATTCATAGAACTGTATACCAAAAATTTCATACTTACTTTATGATGATTTGAAAAATTATTATAAGAAAACCATCATTAAATTACATATCGCAATGGATTTCATGGTATATATATTAAATTTCAATAGCTATAAAAATGAAAGTTGGTGGAAAACTACAACTACCTAACGTATTCAGGACTGTTAAAGGTACAGACCTTTTAGGAATTAAAGTTTGGTTCACTCCAGCAAACATGGAACCATTAATAGTTCAGGTACTAGAATATATATATATATATACACACACATACACACATACAGTATAGAAAAATTCACAAAAAAAGATTAAGTTGGTTTAACAGAGGTTACTCAAGAAAATTCTCCCTTGAGCAAAATTACTGGTATAGTCCTATTAAAAGTATTCACATTCATATACTATGTGTTTAATCATTCTTAGAATCAGAAAATCTGGACCTAAGTATTTCCTGAGTCAAAACTGCATGCATAACTTTCTGTACTCTTTGCCAAGACATTTTTGGACCCTTTAGTGCAGCCGAATACCAGAAGTTAAATCTGTTTCCTTTAACCAATACTATGCCATCTGTGTCATACCCTGCCCCCACCACACACACACACACACACACACACACACACACACACACACATCCATGCACAAACGTGCTTCTACACGAGGTCCCTTCAAGTACTGCTGGCCACAAAGTTCAATCTCTATGAAATACAAGGAAGAAAAAAGTCCTAATTAGGATGAAAAATTTATTGACATACTCCCAAATGAATTCATGCCAAGAAAATCTTTATTCCATCACTAATTTCCAGTGCATGGAAATGGCTTTCTCAGGGGTATTGAAGGAAACCTTGGGACTGTGACAGCAAGTGGCTACAATGAGACTTCTCAGCCTTTCTCCCTCAAAGCTCTATCTCCCATAGAGTGTATGACCAAGCATGTGGATTTGTTATCCATGTTTTTTCCCCAAGCACAGACATGATGGAAATAGCCTTACCATCAACAGACAGGCAGACATTCCAGCACAGTTGAACTACACATATTGAATACCTACTATATGCTTATACACGTTATTTAATCCTTAAAATAAGTTTGAGAGGTAGCTATTATTATTTACACATTATCCTAAGCCTTGTGAGACTGAGAGGTGTTGTTTCCCAAAGTAACATAGTTACCTTAAAATATCCCATGAAAAATTTATCACTGACATTGTATATGTGAGAGAAGTAAAATAACTTAGCATTATAGAAATAGGAAGGGGATGAAATAGAATTAGAATGTAATTTGATTATTCCATTTAATGATCAAATGAATGAAATTGAAATGAATGAAATTTGTTCAAAAATGAACAAATTTATATGTTTAGTAAGGCAGATTAGAGGTGAGACAAGAATATAGGTCTAATTATTGGGGAACACTATAAACTGAGATTATGAAGAGGATATCTCTTGGTAAATGTCATATTATACTTGAAAATATGTGGGTCATTTTCAAATATTTTTTGATATTGTCTTTTAACATCATTCCACAGTGATAAAAGAACAGAGTCTGTATGACTTCAATAACTTTAGGCTGTCAGATTCTTGCACCTTGTTTTATGTGCCTGGATATGTTCCAGTATCTCCTAGTTTACAGTCTATGGGAACTTGTATAGAATTTGTATCCTACTATTGTGTGAAAATTACATAAATCTTAATTATGTTGAACTGATTCACAGTGCTTTACAAATCTACTATATCCTTCTATTTTTCTGTATAATCATTTTATCAGTTTTTGAGAGTTTGATATTGAAACTCCAACTAAAAATCCTAGTTCATCTACTTAAAAAATTGTAATATATAGTGGAACTATAGATAACCTTTTTCTATATTTTCCAAGTCTCCAGTAGATGTGTTATCATACTTTCATAACTTAAAAAAATAAACATTAAAAAGAGAGTACATTTGGAGACAAAATGATTTAGGGTGACAACCCACCCTTTCCACTTATAGTACTATGTATGACCTTGGACACATGAATTCATCTTTTTATGCCTTGGTTTCCTCTCCTGTAAATGATAATAATAAAATCTACTTCAAAAGTTTTAAGTGTGAAAGATATAAAGCCTGTACTGTGTTTGGTACATAGTAATTACTTCATAGAAATAGCAGTTACTACTACCATTATAAATTTGCACAATTAACTTCATCTACAGAGGAACTCTGATGGGATGTGACACAGTATTAGTTATCTTTAAAGAATGGGGTATGGAGGTCAAGTGCACAAAACAAAGAGTTCCTGAATGGCCAGAGACTACAGTGACATATCTGAGACCCTTGAAATGAAAGTAAGTGGAACAGTCATTGCAGTAGGAAGTAGAAGAGAATTTTAACATTTAATAGGCACTTATTAGATGCTTAGAACTATGATAGCTACCTTACATCTTTATCTTATTTAATCTGGAATCAGGAGACACAAATTTTTCTTCTAATTTCCATTAGAGTCCAAGATAATATCAAATCCTATTCTTTCCCTTTGAAATTTCTCTGAGATTCCTCGCCTCCTGTTGTTCCTCTCATTCTTCCTGCCATCTCCCTGAATCAAGAACTCATCCTCTTACACTCAGATGCCTGAACTGCCATAAAAACACTGCACTCTCTGTTCTCCACTTCAATTTACCCAAGTTCCTTAGATCAGTGTAGAAAGCAATAAGCCTTTGTGTAAAGACAAGACTGTTCTTTTTCTGTTTGTTTTGCTTTTCCCAGCTGTATTAAGGTATAACTGACATATAACATTGCATAAGTTTAAGTTGTACAACATATGGTTCAATCCACTTACATATTGCTAAATGATCACCACCACAGCATTTGTGAACACCTACATCACATCACTAATTACCACTTCTTTTTTATGGTACAAAGATCTACTCTCTTAGCAACTTACAGGTATATATTACAGCATTAATTATAATACCATGCTGTATATTAAAAGCCCAGAACTTACTTAGAAAGTGGAAGTTTTTATTTGCTCTTTGACCAATGCCTCCCCATTTTCACAGCAACCCACTCCAGAATTCCTGCCTGGAGAATCCCATGGACAGAGGAGGCTGGCGGGCTACAGTCCACGGGGTCGCAAAGAGTCGGACACAACTGAGCGACTAACACTTTCACTTCTTTTCTTTCCCCATTTTTCCCACAGCCCAGGTTCTTACTACTATTATCCTACTGTTTCTATGAATTTGTTTCTTTTATTTCCACTTATAAGTGAGATAGTATCATATTTGTTGATCGCTGGTTGACTTACTTCACTAAGCAGTATGTGACAACATCCGTGTTGTCACAAGTGCAAGATTTCCTCCTTTCTCATGGTTGAAAACAGTCACATATGCTCCTGAGCATGTTTAGAGCTTCTTTGCTGGGTATAGTCCTGTGGGACTCCAAAATAAATCCTCATGGGCTATCAGAGCCAGGCGATCCAGGGATCCATCCCTCAGGCAACAGCCAGAAAAGCCAGAGTGCCAGAAATAAATGCAAGCTCCTCCCAGGGGGGTACTAGTTACTTAGAGCAGGCTAAAAGAGGAGAGCACAAGCAAGGATAGCAGTGAGCCCCTAGATACTCACTAAATTAGAAGGCTGACCCCTTGGATAGCAGCTTTTAAAGGAAGCAAATAAACCCTAATCAGAGAAGAACTGGAAGATGGGATTTTTCTGCCTACTCCTGAGCTGAGCCTAAAGAGTGCCTGAATCCCGTGAATAACAGCTTTTGTGTTTACTATAGTCCTCTGGGTCTCAGGGTTGCAAGCTCCAGATGCAAGCTCCACTGGCTTTCAGAACTAGGTGTTTTGGGGGCCCATCCCTTGGGTGGGAGCCTTAGAAGTTGGAGTTCTGTATGAGAGGTCCTAACCCTTCACTCCTCAGGGAGAAGCTGGAGTTGGGGTTCCCTCCCAACTGAACGACACTGTGCCGGAGGTGGGGCTTACAGCTAGAGTATGTCTTAGTGCTTCTGATCCACTTCAGTGTGTGCATTTTCTCAGTCCCCGGTATATGGGAGCCACTCGGGTTCTGGACGTCTTTTGGAGGAGACGACATGAACTATTCATTCAGTGTGTACCCGGGAGGAGGGCAGTTCAGGAGCCACCTCTGCTGCCATCTCTAAAGACTGCCTGTTTTCCTTTTTAAATTGAGACATAATTCACACACAAAGTAGGAAATGGCAACCCATTCCAGTACTCTTGCCTGAAAAATCCCATGGACAGAGGAGGCTACAGTCCACGGGGTCTCAAAGAGTCGGACAGGACTGAGTGACAAATGATGATGACAATTCACGTATCATAAAATTTGATCTTTTGGAGTGTACAAAGTAGTTGTTTTTAGCGTATTCTCATCACCGCTATCTACTTCCAGAACACTTTCATCACCCCAGAAAGAAACTCTGTATCCATAAGCAGAAAGGATATCTTATCCTTTCTTCCTCCAGTCCCTGGCAATCTACTTTCCTGTCTCTGCGGATTTGCCTATTCTGGACATTTCATACAGATGGAATCATACATGTTTTATATGTCTACTTATTCCACTTAGTATAATGTTTTCAAGGTTTATCCATGTTTCAACTTGTATTAGCACTTCATTCCCTTGTACGGCTGATGAATATTACATTGGATAGATATAGATATATATCCCACTTTATCTTATATAACTGATTCTGCAGCTACTCCTGCCCACATTGGTTCTTCCCTTCTCTAAACCTTTCTGAGCTTATAATCAAACAATATATTGGGACTTTATTCACTGGCTGCTTCACCTTAATTCCTTTGATTCTTTGAGTTCAGGGACCACAACTTGTAACTTTTCTGCCTCCCTCCACCATCTATAGTTGAACTGAACATATAAATGAAGTGGGTTTTAGCTTACAATGTGTACAATCAGACATCTGTATATGTTGCTGCTGCTGCTAAGTCACTTCAGTTGTGTCCGACTCTGTGCGACCCCATAGATGGCAGCCCACCAGGCTCCCCCATCTGGGGAGTCTCCAGGCAAGAACACTGGAGTGGGTTGCCATTTCCTTTTCCAATGCATGAAAGTGAAAAGTGAAAGTGAAGTCGCTCAGTCGTATCCAACCCTCAGCGACCCCATGGACTGCAGTCTTCCAGGCTCCTCCGTCCATGGGATTCTCCAGGCAAGAGTACTGGAGTGGGGTGCCATTGCCTTCTCCATATTCTGTATATACTTTTGGTTAAATCATTTAACCTCTCTGAAGCAGTGGATCAGACAAGCAAGACTCATGGATGAAATCATAAAGCATATTTATAGTTTCTCCTATTTTCCCATTAAACTTATGCAATGTGGGAAGTTCTTTGCCATTGGACAGAAATTCAGGCAGTCCCATAACATTTATGTTCACTCTTTGGTAATTAAAAAAAATTCTATAGTCACTTTAAATGTCAACATTGTGTCAGCTCAGTAATTAAATCTCATCTATATAATAAAATTAGCTTCTACCAAAGTTTCTAACCCCTTCACTGTTGGAGTACAGAAAGGAGAAATGGAGAGTTTAGGAAAGTTTCTCCTTAACTAAAACTCTCACTAGACTTGAGGACCTAGAAGAGGCTGGCAGGAACAAAAAAAGTATTTCTCCCCAAATCTTTCCTAATCTCCAGCTATCCAGTACTCATATCATAACTTCAGATGTAGGACAGTCATCTAAGTGGTTCTCAGGCATCGTGTTCAAATAACTCACTTTTCAAATGCATAATTTTAACGTCCTTTACATACACATTATTCTGGAACTTGCTTTCTCATCTGTGGAATGACCGTAATAAAATTTACTTGTATATGAATTAAGTGAAGTTGCTCAGTCATGTCCAACTCTTTGCGACCCCATGAACTGTAGCCTGCCAGGCTCCTCTGTCCATGGGATTTTCCAGGCAACTATACTGGGGTGGGTTGCCATTCCCTTCTCCAGGGGATCTTCCCAACCCAGGGATGAAACCTGGGTCTCCTGCACTACAGGCAGACTCTTTACCATCTGAGCTACCAGGGAAGACAGTGTATATGTATTTCTGTATATGTATATTATATCACATATGTGTATATTATATTACATCAAATATCATATGTATATTGCATATATGTATGTGTATTACATATTGTATGTATATTACATCAAATATCATATTGTATACCTCAAATATATACAAATTTTATTTGTCAATTATACCTTAATAAAGGTGGGGAGAAATCTATTTTGTATGATTTTTGTGATACACAAGTGAAATAGGGATTGTGTGGTCTGGTCTCCTGCATTCAAGCATGTCCAAGGTGTATTTTTTATCATTTCTGTAATCAAGGTCCAACTATCCACCTCCTCAGTAGGCTGCTTCAGTAACTCCACCACTCTTGCATTTAAAATGTTTTTGCTTAAGCTAGTTAGGCAGGGATTTTGAAAGCGCATTTCCTAGAAAGGGGCTTCCGAGACAGCTCAGTTGGTAAAGAATATACCTGCAATGGAGGAGACCTTGGTTTGATTCCTGGGTTGGGAAGATCCACCGGAGAAGGGATAGGCTACCCACTCCAGTATTCTCAGGCTCAACTGGTAAAGAATCTGCCTGCAATGCAAGAGACCTGGGTTTGATCCCTGGGTTGAGAAGATCCCCTGGAGACAGAAAAGGCTACCCACTCCAGTATTCTGGCCTGGAGAATTCCAAAGACTGTATAGTCCATGGGGTCTCAAAGAGTCGGACACCACTGAGCAACTTGCACTTTCACTTTCCTAGAAAGTATCTGATAGGTTGTTATGCAAACTTAATTAGAATTTCATGAATGCATAGGATGATGTGAAAGATATTATTCCTAATCTCCTACTTCAAATTATGATGTTATTAAAGTAATCTTATTGTATATTGACTGACTTTACAATAAGTAATTCAAGATGAATTTATAAAATAAATTTGTAATAATAAAAATGTCACTATTTTGTGTTTATTTTTGTTCCACAAAAAATTTTGTTTTTTTTTTTAAAAACAAATACTGCTCCC
>SJYQ01004517.1:269810-316609 GCA_006410935.1 Redunca redunca
CTCCCTAATGGTCTTGAGACTATGAAATCTATTTTCACTAAACAAGTATTAATTATTTTAAATGAAATATTAACCTGTTGTAAAGAGAATGTGAAAGTCACTCAGTCATGTCCAATACTTTGTGACTCCATGGGCAACACAGTCCATGGAATTCTCCAGGCCAGAATACTGGAGTGGGTAGCTGTTCCCTTTTCCAGAGGATCTTCCCAACCCAGGGATCGAACCCAGGTCTCCTACATTGCAGGTGAGTTCTTTACAAGCTGAGCCACCAGGGAAGCCCAAGAATAATAGAGTAGGTAGCCTATCCCTTCTCCAGGGCATCTTCCCAAACCAGGAGTTAAAGTGAGGTCTGCATTGCAGGCAGATTCTTTACCAGCTGAGCTACCAGGGAACCCCAACCTGTTGTAGCATGACTCTAAATACTCATTTTTCCTTTGGAATGAGAACTCTTATACTAGGTAGCTTCATAAGGACTAGCAAATGCTACCCAGTTCTACCTCTTTTATACTTGGAGAAACTGGAGCACAGAAGGTGAAGTGATTGTTCAAGGTCATAAAATCAGTAACAAAGAGGAAATTTGAATCCCAAACCCCTTGACTTCTATTCCAGTGGTACTTCTATCATTTTCCAATTTGACAACAAATGAGAAGTACTTGACACAGGCACTTCAGAGACGAGCTTTCTTCTGTGTGAATTTTTACAGAGGTAGAATTTAAGAAAAAATTATTCAAACTTTGCCTTATTTCGAATTTTCTCCAGGGTTTGCCAATTAGATAATATGCAAAGTATGCAATCCTAACTGAGAAAATATCAACCAAACAGGGGAGTGCTGGTCAGTGTTGAACAGTGCAGCTCCCAGTGGATAGGAGTTCTGATTAATAGTGGTGGGTGCTTATCTTCATGGTAGAAATACTCCCACCACGACCAATTTCAAGCTACCAACATGATGCCGAGCAGGTGGCAAAACTCCTTGAAAATTTTAAAAATCAGTTTCAAGAGCTGATGACAAGTGAGATTTAGAGCACCACTGGAGCCAACATTTTTTTCTCCAGAGTGGAAGCGGACTTGAACATTTACTTGTTAGAATTCAGGAGGTTTCATTGGTATAATAAGCTGAAGTGTTTTAAGAACAGCTATATAGTTAATATGGATAATTATAATGTAATTAGAACACTTTATCTAAAATGCAAGGAACAAGTAGCTTTCTCTCACAATTTCCCCTAACTAGATACAAGAACAAGTATTCAATCTTCATACACACAATTCTCTGGAAAGAAGTAGTATTTGAGAGAGGACAGAAATCAAGTGTAAGCATCGTTCTATAAGATCCACATTAAAGCAATCAACTGTACCTATTTCATTTTGTCACCTTATATTCCACTCATAAAACACAATAGAACAGCTATGTCTATACGGAGTCTGAAAGTTTCTCTCTACCTTGTAAAGATCAAAGAAAACTGAGGGTAAATTTAAAGCAGCTTGTGAAATGTGGTTATAGCAAAGTACAGGAGTACTAAATTGTTAGACCTCTATGTAATAAGAGAACCATATAATTTGATAGAACTTTTTCAGATATAATCGAACCTTACTTTTTACAGCTGACATATTACTAAAATGATGTGTGTGTGTTACACTGTGAAAAGTCAAGTCACATTTTAGATTCAAGGCTCTATTTTTTCCTTGCTCTTAAGACATCCTTGAAAATCTAATAAAAATTCTGAACTTTTCACAGAAAATACATATAACTGCATACACAGAAAATTTTGCATAAAATATTAACAGACTGACAGACGTTTTATAACTCAACCATTGGCTTCTAGACTCACATGAAGAAAGTATATTTTCAGTATAAAGGAAATCTGGTTATTCAATGACAACCTAAGGCAATTACTTAAGAAAGGCGAAAGGAGTAACAGTAAAAGAAAACACCATATTAATTTATATTTTCCTTAAATTAATCTTTTATTGCCTGGCGTGCTGCGATTCATGGGGTCGCAAAGAGTCAGACACGACTGAGCGACTGAACTGAACTGAACTGAACTGAATCTTTTATTTATGTAGTTGAAAGACAAAGTCACAGACATAAGGAGATAAGGGATTTAAGGGTCAAATACCAAAATGAAGGTCAAGTCCTTTATTTTGCAAATGAGGAAACAGAGGCGCAGAACACTGAAACAACTAGAACGTCTCCATGATTGGGAGGCTTCAGGCCATTGTGTGAGAGAGACAGCCCTGGGTGTCAGAAGCCCTGAATTCCAATTAGGTCCTGACATTTATGACCTACAGTGTACTGGGCATATTGTTTAGCTCATTTACAATGCAAAGCTGTTCAAAGAATTAAATAAGGTATTTATGAAAACAGTGAATATTAAAATATCATATAACAAGGTAAAAGTTTCATAATTATGCTATGGAATAGGAGAATATATTGATATCTAAAACTCACATATCTGATAAGGGATTAACATCCAAAATATGTAAAGGCTACATACAACACAATAATAAAGTTATAAACAATTAAACTCGGGAGGAGACCTGAACAGACATTGCACCAAAGAAAACAAGAGAGATGGTCAACAGGTACACAAAGAATACTCAACATCGTTAATCAGAAAATGCAAATCAAAACCACAATGAGATATCACCTCACATCTTTTAGAATGGCTACTATCAAAAAGATAAGAAATCACAAGTGCTAGGAAGGATGGAGAGAAAAGAGAATACTACTGTTGGCAGGAATGTAAATTGCTGCAGCCACTATAGAAAGTATGGACACTGCTCAAAAATTAAAAACAAAACTACCACGTGTTCTGGTAATTCCACTTCTGGGAATTTATCTAAAGAAGACAAAACCACTAACTTGAAAAGATATCTGCACCCCTATGTCCACTGCTGCATTATTTACAATAGCCAAGACATGGAAATAACCTAAATGTCCATCACTGGATGAATAAAGAAAATGAGGGCGAGGGAGAGATATTATTCACGTATTTAGAGAGAGAGATACATAAAATATCATTCAGCCTAAAAACAAAAGAAATCTTGTCATTTTCAAAAACATTTGAAGTCATTATGTTAAATGAAGTAAGTCAGACAGAGAAAAACAAATATCATACAATCTCCCTTATATGTGGAATGTAACAAATAAACAAATTGAACTCATAAATACAGAGACAGATTGATGTTTGCTGGAGTAGGGTGGGGACTAGGCAAAATGGATGAGGGTGGTCAAAAGGTACACTCATCCTCAGGGGGGAACGTACAGCATGATGACCATAGTTAATAAACTGCATTGTATTCATATATCAGAAGGGAGCTAAGAGAGCAGATCTTAAAAATTCTCACAACTAGAAAACAAATTTCTAACTATGCATGGTGATGGGTATTAACTAGACTTATTGTGGTAACAATTTTACAATTTATACATATAATGAATCATTATGCTGTATGCCTGAAACTACTATAATTGTATATATCAATTATATTTCAACCAAAACAATAAAACATCAGTAATATCCAGTGTTGGCAATATAGTCATGGGTACAATTTCTTAGAAGGGCTATTTCTACTAAAATCTTGACTTCCTTTCTGGTTACCTATCCTGAAAAAATACTCACATATTGATCTAAGATACCTGGTCAAGGTTATTCATTGCAGATTGTTTGTAATAGTGAAAAATTAGATACAGGCAAAATATTATTTTTCTAAGAAAAATTGCTCAAATAAATGAAGGTACACCCTTATAGAATGATGCACAGCTTTTAAAAAGAACGAGGTAAAATTATTTTATAAAAGATTATAAATGACAGATGAGCCATATTTTTTGTGCATATGAATCTTATTAGATTCAGGCCTAGCGTCTGCCTGGAATGTGGGAGACCCAGGTTTGATCCCTGGGTAGGGAAGATCCCCTGAAGAAGGAAATGGCAACCCACTCCAGTACTCTTGCCTGGAGAATCCCATGGAGGGAGAAGCCTGGTAGGCTACAGTCCACGGAGTCACAAAGAGTCGGACATGACTGAGTGACTTCACTTTCACTAGCAAACATCTGAGATAAAGTCTTCTATTAATAAAAACGTGCAAACGTGCTGGGATTAGTGGTCATAGAAGGACATCTGTTACAAAGCAGGATAATAGAAAGAACATTAGATTAGGAGTTAAGCGATCTAGGTTCAAGCTCTGAATCTGCTATTAACTAGTAAAATTGGCAAATCACTTCAGACCTCTAGGTCTCCTTGGTCATAACATTTATCATTTTTTAAATTGGAATATAATTGCTTTATAATGTTGTATGAGGAGCAGAGGTTCTTAAATATTTGCAGAGATGTCTCAACCAGACCCCTCAAGAACACAATGAAAACTTAACATGCGTATGCTATTGTTTAGTTGTTAGGTTCAGTCCGAATCATGGGATTCCCCAGGTAAGAATGCTGGAGTGGGTTGTGATTTTCTTCTCCAGAGGATCTTCCTGCACTGGCAGGCAGATTCTTTACCACTGAGCCACCAGGGAAGCCTGTAACATGTGTATAACCTTTGGCAGGTTGCTTAACCCTTCCGAGCAACAGTTAGTTAATTCATCTGTGAAATGTAAATAATGCTATTCCTCAAGCTTGTTGTGAGACTCAGATGGGATAATGAATAAAGCATGACCATAGGGTAGGTATGCAATAAAAGTAGTTCTGTCATAATGACAGCATTCAGATTCTTTCAGGGAATCTGTACCCTTTTACAAGGTTCTGAATAAACCATTTGAAGGCCGAGTGGAAAGGAAATACTCCTTTTGGAACTTTTGTTGGAAAGACCAAACTATAAACCTCTATAAGTCTGTCTGCAGCTTTTACTAAGTCAATATCTAGAGCTGTGCTGTCTAATATAGTAGCCACTAGTCACATGTGGCTATTAAACACTTGAAATGTGGTTAGTGTGGCTGGGGAGCTTTACTGAACTGTACTGTAAGTATAAAACAGATACTGGGTTTTAAGGACCTAACGCAACAAAAAAGAATATAAATGTCTCACTATCACTGGCACTGATTAGGAATGCATGTTTTAGTCACTACCTAGAGGCATGAAACACTACCACCAAGAGCAGGTCTTCAGCAATCTGATTTTTCCTGTGTCTTTTTTTTTTCAAAATTAGTAACTTTTGTTAAAGTAATGGTATATAAAATGTTAAATAGCTAATATCTACTTCATATACTTGAACCCAAATTACAGACATAAATTAGATCAATAGTTAAAAGTAATATAATCCTCTAAGTCCAAGGTAAACAGCTCAATTGTTGTAATTAACTATTATCGAATAAAGTCTAGTTTTCTCTCTCAATTCAGAGCTATTCCTAGGTATAGCTCTAACCTGCTTTCTGCTTCCCTCTGTCCTCTCATGCTTATCAGAATGTAAATATTAATTGTTCACCATTTTAACAGAGCATTCTTTTATTAAATTGATTTTTGATTAAGACAGAAAACTATTTCAAAATTTTTGCTTTAAAAATATGACATGCATTTATAATGCATTAAAATGATTAAAATAAAAAATACTGACTATGCCAAATATCAATGATATGGAACAACTGGAACTATCATACATGGCTGCTGGGAGTGTAAACTGGTACAGTCATTTTGGAGAATTATTTGGTAGTTTCTTGTAAGTTAAATATACATCTATCCTGTTGTTGTTCAATAGCTAAGTCATGTCTGACTCTTTGCAGTCCCATGAACTGCAGCACACCAGGATTCCCTCTCCTTCACTGTCTCTAGGAGTTTGCTCAAATTCTTTTCAGCTGAATCAAGGATGCTATCTAACCATCTCATCCTCTACCACTCCGTTATCTCTTTGCCTTCACTCTTTCCCAGCATCAGGGTCTTTCCCAATCAGTCAGCACTTTGCATCAGATGGACAAAGAACTGTTGTTTCAGCATCAGTCCTTCCAGTGAACATTCAGTGTTAATCTCTTTTACGATTGACTGGTTTGGTCTCTTTATTGTCCAAGGGACTCTGAACAGTCTTCTCCAGCATCACAATTCAAAAGCATCTATCCATCTATCCCACAACTCAGGAATTCCATGTCTTGATGGTCACCAAAGAGAAGTGAAAACCCAGGTGTATGTAAAGACTTGTACAAAAATGTTCATAGTAGCTTTATTCATAGTAACCAAAATTTGCAAATAGCTCAACAACAGATAATGAACAAACTGTTTTATATTAACACAATGTAATATTACTCAGCAATAAAGAGGAATAAAATACTAATGCACATAAAAACATCAGTGAACTAAAGGCACCATGTTGAGCAAAAGAAGTTTAACACAAATGCACAGATTCTATGTGATTCCATTTGCATGAATTTCTAAAAGAGGCACAGCTAATCAGTGGTGACAAACGAGTCTGAGGGTTTTGGGTGAGGTGACTGGACAGAGGGGACAGAAAACTTTCTAAGGTGATAGAAGTTTTAGAGAGTGGTTTTGAGTGTACTCAAATAACAGAGTTTGTTGAACCAAGTGTTTAAGAAAAACATATTTTACTGTAGGTAAACTATGACTCAGCTATTATTTGACTTAGTTTTATAAATATTAGTTCACGTTTTATAAATATTGGTTCTAAAAACCTCCCTCTCTTGTAATAGATCTACTTTCTAACAACTACCTAAGGTGACTCTTATGTAGATGGTTCATTGACCTCTCTATGGAAAGCACTATCTATGAGGGATTAAAACTTGTCCTTTTCCTAATATTATACTTTCCATAAAATAACTAAAAACAAAAAATAAAATAGAGCTTTTACTATGACTCGAGGAAGCTACACATACAATGAGGCACAAGTAAGTAGAAACAGTAAGCCACTCATTACATGGCTACATTGTAGGTCCCAAACCTGGGTGCGCCTCACACTCAAACAGGCTACATTACAAAATATGTCCCACATTGTACCAATAATGCAGAATCTTTCCATGGTGAGCCCTGAAATATGTATTGTTAAAAGTTCACCCAAGGATTCAAATGAGCAACCTAATTTAGGAAAGGCTGATCCAGATAGTATTAGCTAAGAAAGAAATCAAAGTGTGGTTTAGTCTTCTCTTCAACCATGTATTTTCTTTGTATTAGAGAGATACAGGCCTAATCTTTTTATTCTCAATTTTGGAAAATGTAATGCAAAATATTTGCATTCCTTTTATTAAATAACCAGTAGGGGCAATGGTTTATAGTAGAAAGACCTAAGAATTTTAAACCAGGTAGACCTGAGGTGGAATTTTAGTTCTGCCCCCTTCAAACCATGTGACATCAGGAAAATCATTTATCTACTTTGAGACTCAAATTCCATATTGGCTAAAATGGAGTTTTTGATATTGCTTTGACTTAATGATAATGAAAGCAGCAAGTACATGGAATATAAACAGTAAATGTTTACTTTATTTCATCCCAATAAATGTTGAGGAGATATTTCCAGGCTTCATAAAATAAAATGGGAAACCAGCTGATTTTATAAATGGATAGACTTATATTCTGGGCTTCCCCGGTGGCTCAGTCTGCTTGACAGTGCAAGAGAAGCAGGAGATGGGAGTTTGATCCCTGGGTCAGGAATATTGAAATGGCAATATATTCTAGTATCCTTGCCTGAAAAAATCCATGGGTAAAGGGCTCTGGTGGGCTACAAAGGAGTCAGACATGACTGAGCACGCATGCACCGCACTAGATTTATACTCTACTCCTTCTTAAAGATCGGAAAGTTCTAGTATTTTATGATTATTAAACTTCAATAGCATCACATTTATTCTTGATAATGTAGTAACATTTATCATTTTTTTAAATTGGAATATAATTGCTTCATAATGTTGTGCTTCTGCTGTACAAAAACGTGAATCAGCTATAAGTACACATATACACCCTCCCCCCACCCCAGCAACCCCACCCCTCTTGGCTACCACACAGCACCAAGCTGAGCTGTGCAACAGAGCAGCCTCCACTGGCTATCTATTTCACGTGTTCACCTATGTAATTTCAACTTCTTTTTGGCAGTTGTTTTTCAAAGTTACAGTTATCATAGTTCTAGTGGGATAATTCATTATCTTGTCATTGACTGGACATTTCATCAAACACATTTCACTGTTGGACAACTTGTCAGTGCTACTCAATTGACTGTTTCATCAGCAATACAGTGTATAGTAATTAAATTTTTATCAGGACAACATCTCATCCCTATTGCTCATGCATAATTAATGTTTCATATGCCAAACATCAACCACACATGTATTGTGCTAATGAGCATGGAAAATAAAGTTTAAACTCTCAGATGTCTTCTCCGACCAAATAAACAATTGCATTATTTTTCTAAGTATAGGGCTAGCCAAAGGTGTAACTATGAAGCAGAAGCCCCACCTCCTGACCTATTTAAGGATCTTTCTAGGTACCAAAGCTATTCAAATCATGTTCAACAAATTCCCTCTAAAATATTAACAATTTTTAAAAACAATTGGGAATTCTATTCATCTTTTAAGCTCTAGCTCAAGCAACAACCCTTCCACTGCACAGTTTTACTCCCCAGTTATAACACTTGAAGTACTCATTAATGGATTGGCTTTCCCATTATCCTGAGTTTCTTGAAGCAAAATTCAATCCCTTTCATTAATTATAGTTTTCTCAGTGATTAGCACCATGCTTGGCACACAAATGTATTAAATTTAACTGATAATTGAATTCCATTTAAATTAGATTGATACTGATCAATTATATATTCTGAAAGAGCATTTGCACTCTGAAAGAAATATATAAACAATCCAAGTTTATACTCCACACATGGATATGTTGGAATTAAATAAAGGAGATATTTATAAGTAGGGTAAAAAGTACAACTTTCCTGTCACTACTCAGGTCATGAAAGTGGAAGTGAAAATGTTAGTCACTCAGTTGTGTCTGACTCTGCTACCCCATGGAATGTAGCCCACCAGGCTCCTCTGTCCATGGGGTTCTCCAGGCAAGAATATTGGAGTGGGTAGTCCTTCCCTTCTCCAGGGGATCTTCCTGACTGAGGGATTGAACCTGGGTCTCCTGAATTGCAGGTGGATTCTCTACCATCTGAGCCACCTGAGAAGCCCATATCAAACTAAATGAACTGTTTCACCCACTCATCTATCCTTCCATCCTAATCTTTATACCTAGCCTCCAACCAAACTACTGCCTCTGCCTGATTACCCTTCCATGTCCTCTGCCTCTGGAAAACGGCTTATTAGGCACGTGTACCCCAATGTTCATTGCAGCACTGTTTATAATAGCCAGAACATGGAAACAACCTAGATGTCCATCAGCAGATGAATGGATAAGAAAGCTGTGGTACATATACACAATGGAGTATTACTCAGCCATTAAAAAGAATACATTTGAATCAGTTCTAAGGAGATGGATGGAACTGGAGCCGATTATACAGAGTGAAGTAAGCCAGAAAGAAAAACACCAATACAGTATACTAACGCATATATATGGAATTTAGAAAGATGGGGATGATGACCCTGTATGCGAGACAACAAAAGAGACTCAGATCTATAGCGTGAACTTTTGGACTCTGGGGGAGAGTGAGAGGGTGGGATGAGATGGGAGAATGGCATTGAAACTTGTATACTATCATGTAAGAAACGAATCACCAGTCTATGTCCAATGCAGGATGCAGGATGTTTGGGGCTGGTGCAAGGGGAGGACCCAGAGAGATGTTATGGGGTGGGAGGTGGGAGGAGATTCATGTCTGGGAACGCATGTACACTCGTGGTGAATTCATGTCAATGTTTGGCAAAATCAATACAGTATTGTAAAGTAAACTAAAGTTAAAATAAAAATTAAAAAGAAAGGAAAAAAAAAGCACCTCCTCCAAGATGCCCTCTCTGATTTCCTCAGACATGTACTATCTTCTCTGAGTTTCCATAGTACTCTGTTTATACTAATACTACTAGAAGGCAATGGCACCTCACTCCTGTATTCTTGCTTGAAAAATCCCATGGACAGAGGAGCCTGGTGGGCTCCAGTCCATGGGGTCACTAAGAGTTGGACACGGCTGAATGACTTTACTTTCACTTTTCATGCATTGGAGAAGGAAATGGCAACCCACTTCAGTGTTCTTGCCTGGAGAATACCAGGGATGGGGAAGCCTGGTGGGCTGCCATCTGTGGGGTCACACAGAGTCGGACATGACTGAAGTGACTTAGCAGCAGCAGCAGCAGCAATGGTACATAGCTACAAGTAATGAAGTGTCTGCTGTGGGTAGGCCTTATAATTAGACAGTTTTTAAAAATGTACTTAATTTTATTCTTGCAACAACCAAACAAAATAGACTTTCATTTCATTTTTGAAAAAAGCAGAGGTTCAAAGGAATTCAGTAACCCACCTAAGGTCCCACAGTAGTAATCTATAAAACAATTCAAACTAGACACTCTTGACTCCAAAGCACATATCTTCCCTGTATGGCACAGGTCTTGAATAAATAAATAAATGACTGACTATATATGACCTTGGCAGAGGATAGCATATTCTCATGAACACACAAATGACTAAGATAAATAAATTTCAGATTTCACCTTCCTTTTCACATATACTGCTTGATACATTGGCGTGCCATCAAGATACCTATGCTAACAAGCATGTGGAAGAGAACACATCACAGTTTGAATGTAATTTCCTTGACATGACAAAGACCACCTACTGCAAGTGAGCATTTTAGAATAGTTTCCCAATTTGAAATCCCAGTGTCAAGCAAGCTTCATCATATATTATTTCCATTTAACCCCATACTGATCACATTTTCCTGGGTTATCAGTCCTAGTGGTCCCCATAGGGCAATAACATATATAAAATATCTGCTGAGCCAGGTTAAATGAATTTCACTTAAGAGACTAATATTATTAACATTATATGATGATTTGCAATTATCAGTCAAATAAGATCAGTTACCAGAGGATGAGGGAGGTCTTAATAAGAGGTGAACCACAAAACCAGCACACTTTCCGCTCAGTGAGTTTATAACCTAAATGGGCAATTGTCAGCAGAGGAGGAATAGAAGGGCTCTCCAGGGAGAGGTGAGAAAAAGGAGTCAGCCAGTTGTTCTAGCCCTTAATGGAAAAGGCTGATGTGAAAAACAAGCTCATCTGCCACCCTCATCTATCCTCCCATGATATGCACTAACCCTCTCTGCGAGCACACTGGGTCAACCCACATGAGGAGAGGCCGCTGTGGTTCAGAGTTCTAATGTAGGCCCCAGTCTCGGGTCTGCCACAAACGGATTCTGGGACCTTGGTCTCTCTTTTTCTCATCAAGCTCCTGTTTCTTAACCAGTAAACTTAGACTTCAATCAAAGATCCTTCCAATTCTAACATGCAATACTTTATCACTGGATATAAGTACCTACCCTGTTAAGTTCAATTTCCCCCACTCGCTTTCTAAACTGACATCACTTTTGGCAACCCGCCCCAGCATTGAGCCTTCCTGTACCAGGCAAAGCTGCTGCTACATGAAGTCATGAAAACTAGGGAGCAAAGTCAGAAATGACAGAACAACACACACACGCACACACACACACACATACACACACAGCACTGATCCTTCCTGTACCAGGAAAAGCTGTTGGTACAAGGAGGCATGGAAAACTAGGGGGCAGAACTATTTCTACAATTTTGATTCAATGTCCCCGGTGCTTCTCTTTGCCTATGGCACAAAGAAACACACCCCCTTACCTGAAATTCATTTATGTGATCTAGAAGCTCTTTGGAATCTGGCTTTCCAATACCTTTCTGATTTCATCTCCTATTTCCTCTTGCTGACTCCTGTCTTCATTCACCTAGACCTCCTGACTACTCTTCTACAAGACAGACTCCCACCTCAAAGCTGTTTTTTTTTTCTTCCTGTACATGGAATATCCCTCTATTTCACAGCTGCCTAGTCTGCTCTCTCACTTTTATCAGATGTTTATTGAAAACTCACTGTCTTAATAAGGCCTGCCTTACCATTCTCTCCATCCACTCAATGTTTCATATCCCCCATCTCTGCTGTACTCTCTCTCCTCAGCATTGATCACTATTGAATTGATTACTTTGCTGATTGCCTGTCTTCCCCAGTAGGATTTAAATCCAGTAAGGGAAGATGATTTGGAGCCTGTTTAGTTCCTTTCAGTATCCCCAGTGCCTAGAAGAGTGTCTGGGACAGAACTGTACCCAATAAATATTTGTTGAATGGATAAATAAACCCTTTCCCCATCTCTCACTCTAATCCAGACACACTGATCTTCTGCTTCCTTATCATGAAATCCAAGGATACTCCTCAGCACCTTTCTATTTGTACTTCCTTATGCCTGGAAACACCTTAAAAACATTTCCACATGGTTCTTCCTTATCTTTTTATCCAGATTTATATGCATGTGTTATCTTGTCCTAAAGGCCTTCTCAGTTCAAACAATCTAAAATGGCAACATTATTCTTCATATATTTTCTTATTCTATTTTCCCTTCATAACTGTAATGGTGGTACAAGCGAGCAACTCACATCTCCTTCAAGCGAAGTTTCCAGGATAGCAAACTGACTGATACCTCCAACTGTCTGATCCTACTCTGTGATGTCTGAAGCCATGCGTCCCCTGGGCTGTTCCCAGCCAATAATTGAGCAGAACAGTACTAAAGGCCGATTCCTAAGGGGCTCAGAAATCCTGTAACAGGCAACTTTAGTTCAGAGGCTCTCCACTGACCTTGCTGAAACTTTCTTAGAACTGCACTGTACTCTCTGATTCTTCCTCCCCAAATCTCCTAATTTCCCCCTTTGCTTTCACAGTTTTCAGACCTGCATCATTCCCTGAAGGTTTTCCCTGTCCATTCCTATTCTCTTCCCTTATACTTCACAGGTTGCTATTTGTTGTTCAGTCACTAAGTGATATCTGACTCTTTGCAACCCCATGGACTGCAGCACACCAAGATAAGATTCGCTGTCCTTCACTATCTCCCAGAGTTTGCCGAAACTCATGTCCATTGAATCAGTGATGCCATCCAAGCAGCTCATTCTCTATCATTCCCTTCTCCTCCTGCCCTCAATCTGTCCCAGCATCAAGGTCTTCACAGTATTTACCCCACAAATTCTCTTACACCATTTAATCCTATCTTAGTGTGCATTTTTTTTCTTGTAGCACCTGAACTAACAGAATAAAACTTATAACATGATTTATATCTAGATCATATAAAGCGATGCTTGCAAATTATCATTGAAAAATAACTTTTAATGAGAAGTATCACTGGACTTCCCAGGTGGCAGTAGTGGTAAAGAATCTGCCTGTCAATGCAAGAGACGCAAGGGATGCTGGCTTGATCCCTGAGTCGGGAAGATCTCCTAGAGTAGGAAATGACAGACCACTCCAGTATTGCCTGGAAAATTCTATGGACAGAGGAACCTGGTGGGATACAGTCCATGGGGCTGCAAAGAGTTGGACATGACTGAGCACACATAATATTGCCTTCTATTAATTTAATTCATTCGCAAAAGGAAATACTGACAGTCTACTTTCCTTTAGGCACTATGCTAAGTACTCAGTAAGTCAAGGATCTAGAAGAAAAGATAAACATCTAAACAAGTAATTTAAATAAACTATGCCAAGGCATTATTAAAAGTATTCACAATGTATGGTGTACAAATAACACTGCATAAACATGTAAAATTTTATATCATATACATATTTATGATACAGCATTGTGAATATCCCATGAATTATACAAAGGGTAGTTCAACTTCCATAAACAAGGCTTCCTGACTTTGCCCTCAAGATCATTTTCTTCAGGTATACAAAGGAAAGTGAAGACTATTTCTTACTGTACCATAGTACGTGGCTCAAAATTACACTGATAAACTAGGCAAAAGTGAAAATGAATGTTTTTTGAAAGGCTATGGCTCTAAGCCCTAGGAAAACAATGTGTGAATCAGTGATATTATTAAACTTTTCTAGCTCAATTCTGTAAAAATAGTCCACCTCAAATTCTGTCTACTCGATGCACACTTGTCTGATTCCCTCAAGACTAGGCTAGTCCCTTGGGTCTGGTTTGCTTTGTTTTGTTTTTTTGCTCAGGGATCGAACCTGTGCTTTCTGCAGTGGAAGTGTGGAATCTTAACCACTGGACTCCCGGGGAAGTCCCAGTCCCTTGCTTTATATGCTGTCAAAGCATCCTGTACTTTTCCTTCTTAGAATTTACCAAAAGTCTAATTAGTCATTTGTGAATGGTCTCATTAGTAGACAATAAGTTCCATGAGAGAACCACATCTGTTATACTGGCTACTGTATCTCCAGCACCTGATGAGAATGCGGTTTCAAACAGTATTTCTCAAATGGTTTAAGAATGGATGAATAAATTTAAAATGAATGAAGCAAAATATTTTCCCTCATATACTCAACTGTTAAATTATCTCCCATATCTGGATTTTCATAGCATGTTAAATATAGTTCTTACACTCCTTCTGTCCATGTATCCACTCATGATGCAGGTGAAAGCTTTTTAAAGTAATGAAGAGTGGTACACGTTCACCACTCTTGTCACAGACAAGCATGAAAACCTTAGGACTCAGTTGCTCCCGAGATCAGTGACTCAGTAGTCCCAGATGTTAACTGAGCTCGGATATGGACGCAACAAAGAATGATCCTCTTATTTCCATCCTGGCAGACTGGTCACCTCTCCTGCTTCTTCTAATCACTTTGGCTGGGCTTCTTTTCTCTCTAGCTCTGGGTAAGCACAGACTGCAGCAGTCATTGCTTGAGAAGCCTGTCTTCTGTTCAAGAGACAGATGAGTTAAACTCCCTTTAATGAAAGTTGTCTTATCTCTCTTCTCCCCCTTCCCCCTTTTTTTCCCTTAACCCTGTCCTACCAGGCACTTCTGTCTCCAGAGAGTCCTTTAAACTCCCTTTCTTCCATTCAGTCATCCAACTTCTATCCATTTTATGCTACATTCTGCTACATTCTTCTACATTATAACATGTCACACACATTCTATCTTGAATTGTAGTTGTGAATGACCATGTTTGGGGCTTCCCAGGTGGCTTAGACCATAAAGAATCTGCCCACAGTGCAGGAGACACCAGTTTGATCACTGGATTGGAAAGATCCCTTGGAGAAGGGCACAGCAAGCCACTCCAGTATTCTTGCCTGGAGAATCCCATGGACAGAGGAGCCTGGCGGGTCACAGTCCATGGGTTCACAAAGAGTTGGACACAGCTGGGAGACTAACACACACACACACACACACACACACAATGACCATGTTTAGCTCTCTTGCTGAGCTCTAAGTTTCCCCAAAAGTATGTTTTGGGATACAAGACTTAAAAAGAGAGTGCCTTGCAAAAAGTAGGGAATGAGGTATTTTTATTTACTAGTGGATATCAAGTTCCAGATAATCCCCCACTTATTTCAGTATAACCAAATCCGTTCTAAAAAGGTGCAGTTGCCCTGATTGTGTCTGCTTCCCCAGCCTCTCCTCTAACTTCGAGCTGTCCTCTCCCACTGCAGCAAGGTGCTCATTGCCAGCTGATGCCGTGGTCTGACTCAGGAGGGAAACAGGAATGTCTGGAGAAGTGCCTGCATAATGGGTCAGGGAGGTGCAACTTCAAGCAGTTGAAAGAAAAGAGATAAGGTTATGAGAAACTCAAAAATACAGCTGCTACAAGTGATACCAGTTGCTGGAGTGAGTCCATGGAAGATAGGTTAACAGGGCCTGAGATGATAGGAGGGTGGTTTTCATGCACAGGTGAAAAGCATGGTTTTAAGAAGATTAAAAATTCTTCAAACAAGCTTCTTTTAAACAAGGAGAAAAAGAAAACAGAAAATTAATAATTTTATATAATATATTAAATTTCTACTATATCAACCCCTATAAGTTAGCAATCACCATCCATACTACTACCAACTTATACGAAGCAGAAAAAATGAACAGAAAGATCGGGAAGATGATTGTGGTTAAAGGGATGGAGAAGGGAATGAAGAAATGTTAGGAAAAGGGAAGGGGAGTTGATTTTAGTTTATAAAGTTTCGAGTATGCGTTTACATTTTTGTAAACATTCGTTTTCTGTCATACACACACACACACACACACACACACACACACACACACTTTACAAGAAACTATGAATGCAAAAGAACCAAATAAAGAGAATGGACTTTGAGTCAGAAGCATTGCCTGAGTCTGAGTCCCATTTCTATCTCTCATCACAACTGATCTGCTGATCACTGAGGACAGACTGTACTGACTTACAGGAAAATAACCACTAATGCCAGGAAAAGTGTAGAGCACAAACAAATCTGTGGTTGAGTAAATCAATCTAACCTGAAAATCTGCCACAATCAGGCCTTCACAAGTTATGAAAAACGCTGCTCTGCATTTCTGCATCAGCTCTCAAAAATTTCAAAGCACTTTCCACATCTATTATCTCCTTATTTCCCTGCACTGCAAGCTTTTTGGACTGGACATCTAAGACACTGAGAAGTTAAATGTCATTCAAGTCACATAACTAATTGATGACTGCTATTTCTATTTACTAGGAGGGAAGAACACTGGATCAAATAAAAGACTTTCTCACCGGACTACCTCAATTTTCCCTTTGTGCCTGCAAGGTCTGAAATTAGCAAGTAACCTGCCAGAAAAAGGTGAAAATTGCTCACTGCCCCCTTAAAAATGGTGAGTAGGTAAGCTTGGCTTTAATTATGTAGAGTACATATCAGTTAACTTCCTTCCTTATTTCTTTGTTGTCTGGATATTTACTACTGCTTTATGTGACCTCACAAGCAAGGAATAAAGAAAAGGGAAAGAAAAAAAATGTAGATAAATGTCAAAATATTAGGACTTGGCACAACGATTCCAAAAGGTCTCTCAGAGTGGAGTATTTTTATATATCTTCAGATGCCCTGGAAGGTGTTTAGCTTCCTGCCATGAAAGGATCCTCAGAGCAGAAGCTTATTCACATGAGGAAGAGTAGGAGAAAGGTAGGGTTTGGGAGGGGAGACAATATATACTGCCTTTGCCCTCAGTTCATATTTCCTTGGCCCAAGTCAAGTCCAACCCCCTTTCTGGAAATTCATCGTCCCATCAGAGCTTAGCTGCAGGACTGTGCTAAAATCTACAGCAAAACAAGAAAAGTAACTCTGCCCATGAGGCTCACTTTCATGTCCTTTGGAACCCCATAAAGGCTGAATGTGGAGATTTCCCCTCTGCCTAGACTCCAGCATCTGCCCCCTCCGTCCACTCCCATCACTACTGGTTCAACTCCTTCTGAGCTCTGACCTAGCCTAGTGGGGCAGTCTCATGGTTCTTCCTATTTCCTCCGGTCTCAATCTCTCAAATCCATTTTTCACATATTTCAGGATTCACATCCCTAAAGTAAATAGCTCATCCCTACCACACCTTGCAAAATCATTTCAAAATTCCTCCACAACATAAAGAATAAAGTCAAACTTCTCCCCTGCCCATCTCCCCCTGCATCTCCCTGCCAAATTATACTCTACTTTGGTTTATCAAACTCACCAACCTGACTCCTATTTTATCACCTATTACCAGTCTCACGGAGAAGGAGATGGCATCCCACTCCAGTACTCTTGCCTGGAAAATCCCATGGACGGAGGAGCCTGGTAGGCTCCAGTCCATGGGGTCGCGAAGAGTAGGACACGACTGAGCGACCTCACTTTCACTTTTCACTTTCATGCATTGGAGGAGGAAATGGCAACCCACTCCAGTGTCCTTGCCTGGAGAATCCCAGGGATGGCGGAGCCTGGTGGGCTGCCGTCTATGGGGTCGCACAGAGTCGGACACGACTGGAGCGACCTAGCAGCAGCACCAGTCTCACACTTTTTCTTAAGGCTAGAATGATCCTCCCCAATTAATTACTTCTTCTCTTTGTGACATCTGTTTTTTCTCCCACCTGAAATTTTACTTTGATTTAAAAAATTTCCTGTGCTAGGGAACTCTGCCCAATACTCTGTAATAACCTAAATGGAAAAATAATTTGAAAAAGAATAGATACATGTATATGTATAATTGAATCACTTTGCTGTACACCTGAAACCAACACAACATTGCTAATCAACTATATTCTAAAAAAAAATTAAAAAAAATTTTTTTTAATTCCTTATGCTAGTCTTGGAGAAGGCAATGGCACCCCACTCCAGTACTCTTGCCTGGAGAATCCCATGGATGGAGGAGCCTGGTAGGCTGTGGTCCATGGGGTCGCTAAGAGTTGGACATGGCTGAGCAACTTCACTTTCACTTTTCACTTCATGCATTGGAGAAGGAAATGGCAACCCACTCCAGTGTTCTTGCCTGGAGAATCCCAGGGATGGGAGAGCCTGGTGGGCTGCCATCTCTGGGGTCGCACAGAGTCGGTCACCACTGAAGTGACTTAGCAGCATGCTAGTCTTTAGGACTTCTTAACTGCAGGCAACAAGACTTGGCTCAGCATGTTGGAGATTCCCATAGAAGTACCTTTAAACTTTTGCCGAATATATCTTTACAAATATGGAAACTTGCTTTGTTTTCTTTTTTGAACATAACTAAGAAATACTCTATAATAAATATTCAGCTGCTAATAGATCTGTGGCTAAGGTTTTTCAATTCCCCTTGTGTAACTGTTCTGAATGATAAATTTCTTATCATATATAGACAGGTTTATGGGTAAGATAAACTGCACTATAATATTTTTACAATGAGAACTTATCCAAATCAGATCTAGCCCTAAATACCAATTCTGTATGTATTTCTGTTCTGAAAGACCTATCACAGTGACCTATTTTCACAGCACAGACTGAGTTAAGAATGTGATTGCTTTTTCAAAGAACTAAAATAAAAATTCCAAGAATGGTATTAGGAGCAATGAATAAATCAAACACGATTTTCTGCAAACACAGATTTATAACACCAGCCTGGTGAAACATGAGTATTTTTAGAATCTTTTTATTTTGCTGGGCGGGGGGGGCATGTTTGATGTTAAGTCTATTGTGTACATATAAAACTCATGAACCAATTCAGTCTTTATAATGCAAGATGGGTGCTTGAGTATTATTTACTGATGAAACTAAATTTAAAATATAAATGTTTGTTGAATCCTGTGAAAATCTTTTTCTCAAATAATTTCATTTCATTCATTCAACAACTATATATGATGAATACATTCCATGAGTCAAAGACATAAAATATAAATGGAAACAAAACACAATGCCTATCCTTAGGGAGCCTAGAGTCAGGTGAAGGAGAAGAACAATTAAACAGATTATGATATAAAAATAATTTGGAAGTTAAGAAAAATAGAAATAAAAAAGCAGTTACAATGCAATTTTTTTTTAATGAGAAAGACAGCAGGATAACACAAGAGCATATAACTAGCTAGTCTTGGTTACTTCAGACTTTACATTTTTATTAGTTTTTAGCAACAGCAGAAAATAAATCTTAAGTCATAGAAATAATAATGAAGATGACCTGAAAGGATTCAACAGTCTTAAAATCCAACAGTGCAACTACAAAAGTATTTAATGTCATTAATTTATCTTTCTTGTTGTTGCTCATTTTCCATGTCTCCAACAAAGGATTTTGAGCAGAAATTTTGTGCCAGGTTTGTGGGAAGTTATGAGAAAGTCAGCAGGAAGTTATTCAGCTTCCCTGTCTCAAGTTATGTAAAATCATGTAGGACTTCAGGTTGATTTTCATGGCATTAGAATGTTTGGAAAATAGTGACAAAGTACACTGGTTTAGGTGCTTGCCTAAATAGAAATGTACATCATTGAATCTTAGAATTGGTTGCCTACTTGAGAAGCCCCCACTGTGGTTGAAATATCTTATAATAATTCACATTTGTATACTGCTTATTAAGAGTTGAAAGAATTTTTGAATACTTTATTTCATTTTATCCTAACAATAATTCTGTGATATTGGTGAAACAAATGCTAACTTTCAAAGGAGACTAAGACTTCAAAAGATAAAATTATAAGGTTCAAAAACAAACATGACTGTGACATGAACTCAGACTCAAGATAGCATCCAATGCATGTTTTACTCCCACACTGTCTCTTAAATATCTTAATATCTTTAAAACAGGTATCTTTCAGATTCCATTACCCAGCATCTCACACCAACACACACACACACACAAACTGAATCACGTACACTGGCTAAAAATTATAATTCTGAATTATAAGCTTTTACAAAGGCTCCTACTTAAAACATCCCTTTCTCACCGTTATCCAGAACCAATCCAACTAAGCACCAGAATCAAGATAACCCTAGAATCCTACATAGCTCTAAAGTATTAGTTGATTTCCAGAAGAGTTCCCTACTCTATTCTAGTTAGAACTCTCTTTAGGTATCACCTGAATTATTACATCATATTCTTACTGCAACATACTCCATGCAACCACTCCATCACAAGCAACTACAGCAGAAATCAACTTCAGGCACATCCTAAATTACACCACATTCTCTTCTGCTTCTGTCCCTTTGTATATGTTTTTCTCTGTCTACAAAAGCTATTCTATTTTCTGTCTTACAGAACAAGATTATTCTATAATTGTATTCAAAATTACCCCTTTAGAGAGTCTTTTCTATGCCCCCTTTCCCCAGGCTAGATTAATTATATGCTCATTTTCTGTGCTGTTTGATTCACTCTCCTATAGCACTTTCATTACAACAATTTCCATTTATTCTTGGTCTCAGACACTCAACTACGAGCTCCTTGAGGACAGGGAGAAAACTGGGTCATTTATCATCACTTATTAGCACAGGGTCTAATACTCAACAATGTTTGCACAATGAATTAAGACTGAATGAATGAACCGTATTTCTAGTGTATTAGTTTCCTTGGGCTGCAATAACAAATTACCACAAAATTGTTGGTTGAGAACAGCAGAAACTTATTTTCTCATAGTTCTGGATGTTAGAAGCCCACAGCCAGGGTGTCAGCAGGGTTATGCTCTCTCTAAAGGTTTTCGTGAAGGATCCTTCCTTGCTTTTCTTTAGTTGCTGGTAGTTATTGGCAATCCTTGGTATTCTGTGACTTGTAGATATATCACTCTAATCTCTGCCTCTGTCATCACATGGCATTCTCCCTGTGCTGTTGTTTAGTAGCTAAGTGGTGTCCAACACCCCATGGACTATAGCCTGCCAGGCTCCTTTATCCATGAGATTTCCCAGACAAGAATACTGGAGTGGATTGTATTTCCTTCAGGGGGTCTTTCTGACCCAGGGATCAAACCCATGTCTCCTGCATTGGCAGGCAGATTCTTTACTGCTGAGTCACCAGGGAAGCCCGTGTGCATCTGTGTCCAGCTTTCTCTCTTCTTATAAAGACATCAGCCTATGTTCTTCAGTTGCTAAGCTGTGTCCTAGTCTTTGTGATCCCATAGACTACAGCATGTCAGGCTTCCCTGTCCTTCACTATCTCCTGGAGTTTGCTTAAACTCATGTCCATTGAGTCAGTGATGCCATCCAACCATCTCATCCTCTGTTGCCCCCTTCTCTTCCTGCCCTTAATCTTTCCCAGCACCAGGGTCTTTTCTAATGAGTCAGCTCTTTGCATCAGGTTGCCAAAGTATTGGAGCTTCAGTATTGGTTCTTCCAATGAATACTCAGGGTTGATTTCCTTTAGGATTGACTGGTTTGATCTTGCAGTACAAGGGACTCTCAAGAGTCTTCTCTAGCACAATTCAAAATCATCCGTTCTTCAGTACTCAGCCTTCTTTATGGCCCAATTCTCACATCTGTATATGACTGGAAAAATGATAGCTTTGACTATACAGACTTTTTCAGCAAAGTGATGTCTCTGCTTCTTAATATGTTGTCTAGGTTGGCCACAGCTTTTCTTCCAAGGAGCAAGTGTCTTTTGGAAGTGTCTTTTCTTCTAAGGAGCAAGTATTTTATTGACTGCCATGGCTGCAGTCACCATCTGCAGTGATTTTAGAACCCAACAAAAATAAACTCTGTCACTGTTTCTACCTTGTCCCATCTAGGGACCCTAATCCAGTATAACTTCATCTTAACTACATTTGCAAAGAACCAATTTCCAAATAAGATTACATTCACAGTTCTTGATGGACATGAATTTTGGATGAGTGGTATTTAACCTAGTCTATTACATTACAACTGGAGAGAGAAATTTTTTTCTGAATTCTGCATTTGGAGCACAGAACTTAAGTAACCTGCTCAACCACATTTGATCTGACATGTAGGTCAAAGACTTATTTATGAAACAGGAATTTCCCACAAGAAACTACAATTGTTTCTTTTTTTCATCTTAACTTGGAAAGCTCATTCATTCATTCCTGAAATATTTACTGAGTGCTTATGACATGCCAGGCACCATTCTAAGGGTTAGGGATATAGCAGTCAACAAAGCAAAGTCTCTGCTGTTATGAAGGTGACACTGAAGAGGAAAGGGGAGACAGATAATAAACAAAATAAACAAGTAAATTCTGTACATACTATCAAATTTTGGTAAGTGCAGTGGAGAAGTATCAAGCTGATAATGAGGATGGTAAAACTGAGAAGAGCTGGGGATACTGTAATATCAAAAGAGGTGATTAAAGAAGGCTTCACCAAGGTGATATTGAAGCACCTAAAGGAGGGATGAGAGGTTAGCCATATGACTATTTGGAGGAATACTGTCTAG
Source organism: Redunca redunca (assembly GCA_006410935.1). Taxonomy (NCBI): domain Eukaryota; kingdom Metazoa; phylum Chordata; class Mammalia; order Artiodactyla; family Bovidae; genus Redunca; species Redunca redunca. The sequence goes on from SJYQ01004517.1 coordinate 292,448, forward strand.
GTAGTAGAAACAGCAAAAGCCAAGGCCTGGAGAGAGGGGGGTCCTTGGGGTGTGAGAGGTGCAGCAGGTAGCCGGGGTGACTAGTCCAGAAATAAGGGGAAAGCAGTAAAAAAGTGAAGTCTCAGGGATAATGGAGGAGACCAAAGAGATCAGCATGTTTTTCCTCTCTCCATTGTCAACTAAGTGGTTACTTCAAAACACGTTCCTGGTTTCTACAGAAGGAATATTTTGAGTTCTTAAGTTTCTCCAAACAAACAAACAAAAAATGCTATGCTCAACAAATATAAAAATTCAAACCTTTCTTAGTGTCCTTCAACTCGGCGCCTTATCATTAGGAAAGCAGAAACAATATATGTATCTGGACTATAATAAATAAATTTTAGTTTTTAGGCAAATCACTATCAATTAAAAAAATTATTTTGTAGGACAGTATATCAGTCTAGCTATGAGACTTGAATTATCTCAACTTGTCTTGTCAAAATCACCATCAAATTCCTTTCTTCAAACAAAAATTTTATTTCGTGAGTCTCTTCAGTCTTATCTAAATTTTGAGGATACCATTAGGCTCTTATTTGGTGCCACTTAATGGAAGAATTTAAATTAAAAATGCTCTATTTAATAAAATGTCAAAATCGGTTTTAATGGTGACCTCAAGCTTACAAAGTCCTTTCCTATAATAACAAACTATTTTAAGAAAACAATGTTCTAAGTATATAGATGTGTCATTTCACCCTTATGCTCTGAAATAAAAATTATGGTCTCCACTTTGTAGATTTTAGTGATTTATTGAAGGTCATATCTAGTTGGAGAATAAGATTCAAACCTATTCGTGCCTGACCTCAAAGCCTTTGCTCTGAAACTCTGGGCTCTTGTGCCTCCTTCCTAGTCTTATCCCATGAAATTCTTTGGCAACCCTGTGAATTATACATTATATCCCAGAACTCAGTTTCAAAGAGGTTAAATAATGTGTCCTAAGTCACACAGCTATTTACTGGTAGATTCAACTTTTACTTATTCAACCAATATTTATGAAGAACCTATACTACTCAGCTTCCCTGGTGGCTCAGGCGGTAAAGCGTCTGTCTACAATGTGGGAGACATGGGTTCGATCCCTGGGTCGGGAAGATCCCCTGGAGAAGGAAATGGCAAACCACTCCAGTATTGTTGCCTGGAAAATCCCATGGACAGAGGAGCCTGGTAGGCTACAGTCCATGGGGTCGCAAAGAGTTGGGACACAACTGAGCACACTTCCATACTACTCAGCACTGGACACACCTAGTAAAGAAAATATCCACTCTTCTGGAACTTATAGTCTAAAGAGAGATATTCACAATGGTAACTCACACTTATTAAGTTCTTAATAAGTACTATTCTAAACATTTTACTGGCATTATTTTATCTAATATTCATATCAGCCTTATGAGAAGGTTTTTTTTGGAGGGGGGAGCAAAATGAGCCCTAAAGTAGTTAGCTGGATCAATTTACAGATTGTAAAGGGGTGAAACCGGGCTTTGAACCCAGGAAATCTAATTTCAGAACCTGTGCTTTTGCAGCTATGCTATATTTCTCATAGAAATAGGGAGGGAAGAAAGGGAGGAGAGAGGGAATGAAGTGAAAGGGAGAGAGAGAGAGCAGGAGGAGGAGGGAGGCAAGGAACAGTGGCAGTGAGAGAGGCAGGGAGATGTCATCATTTTAAGCTGTGATATGGATTCAGTGCTGAAGTGATTGCTCTTTTCCTTGCGCCATTCTGCCTTCTAACATTTTCTTCAGATGGTCTTATCGGCAACACACCTGGAGACCCAAAGGTCAACTCTAACCAGAAAGCCAAGCTAGCTTGCCAGGGACATGAGCGCCAGCAGAATACCTTTCAGTTCAGTTCAGTCGCTCAGTCACGTCCAACTCTTTGCGACCCCATGAATCACAGCACGCCAAGCCTCCCTGTCCATCACCAACTCCTGGAGTTCACCCAAACCCATGTCCACTGAGTCGGTGATGCCATCCAACCATATCATCCTCTGTTGTCCCCTTCTTCTCCTGCCCTCAATCTTTTCCCAGAATACCTTTACTACTCTCTTTTTTTCCATCCAGCAGCTTGTGAGAACCCTGAACACAGCACCAGTGTGCAATCCAGAGTTCTCAATGCTAGAACTGACAAGCAACCATTCTAAGCCCAGAAACTAAACAAGAAGTAGTCAAAGAAGTCAAGAAGGCAAGAAAGACAGCACTGAGTGTGTCTAGCCAATCTGGTACCAAGAAAGGAGATGTGCTGGTAATTTAAACATACAATTTGCATTTAATTTCTATAAACTATTAGAAGCAGCTACAGAATTACTTATAATTTTTAAGGACATAGGGCTAAACAGCCATGCCATAAGAATGTTTAGGCTTGGAAAAGCAAGAAGCACCTAAATCAAGCTAGTCCTTTTCAGGAAGATGAGATGACCAGGAGAATGGCAGTTGATATCATGATTAGAATCTAGAATACAGAGAAGATTACACTATTAGACTTTACCAAGTGATCTGGATCACTTCATGGTGACAATCAAGAAAATTTAGAAAGCAGATGTGTCAGTTGCTCAGTCATGTCTGACTCTGTGTAACCCCATGAACTGTATGTAGCTCACCAGGCTCCTCTGTCCATGGAAAAATACTGGAGTGGGTAGCCATTCCCTTCTCCAGGGAATCTTTCCAACCTGGGGATCAAACCCGGGTTTCCTGCATTTCAGGCAGATTCGTTACCATCTGAGCCACCAGTGAAGCCCCTTTCATAATACCAAGGTTCAGTGTTAAAAGTGGAATAGGGGTAGGAATTGAGAGAATTTTAACCAACTCTCAAGCCACACCAAATAAACATTCTAAGCAATATGTGTTCTTACAATATAAACTCAAGGCAAACCACTTAGCTACCCTTCCAACCATTTATTGTGCAGGAATTCTGAAACAGGATCCTGAGACAGACTACTTAAGTATGAAGCTCAGTTCCTCTATTTAAAGAACATGATCTTGGCGAATTACTGCATCTCTTCATGGCTCAGTTTCATTATTTTCAGAGTGGGAATAATAGCACTATCTATCTCTGTTTCATTGTGAGGATTAAATAAAATCAATCTATGTAAAATATTTAGAATACTGCTTGACACATAGACAGTACTACATCAGTGGCGGCAGATTCATGTTGATGTATGGCAAAACCAATACAGTATTGTAAAGTAAAATAAAGTAAAAAAAAAACAAAAAAAAACAAAACTCCTAAGGGTTTCTCCTCCTGTATGAAATGCTGGAGCCACAACTGCCTGAGGATACAACTGACAAAAGTCAGCTGTGGAATCTGAAGCAACAGGGGAAGGGAAGGAGAATAGCTCTCACATTCACGGTAAGAGCTGGTTTCATGTTGCTTGTTAAGTGTATTTACAATTGTTCAAAGACAAGCAATATTTTTGTTTAAAACAAGCTAACAATGCCTCCTCCTTCTTTTCACATTCTGTTCTTGAGTCCTTATATGGGTGTGTTTAGTTGCTCAATTATGTCCAATCCTTTGCGACCCTTTGGACTGTAGCCCACCAGGCTCCTCTGTCCATGGGATTTCTCAGACAAGAATACTGGTGTGGCTTGCCATATCCTCCTCCAGAGGATCTTCCCACCCCTCCTGTGTCTCCTGCATTGCAATCAGATTCTTTCCCCACTGAGCCATCTTGAGTTCTTCTCTCTGCCAGTTGGGTGTGTGGGAAACGTAAGACTGATTGATTTTCTCCAGGTAAAATCCTGTTATGGTCCATGTTGTTTAAACGTCATGAAAAAGAAAAACTGGGATCAAATACTAGCAGGAAAGGTTGCTAGAAAATATTTTCTGGAGGGTGACATAAAAGCTTTCATCACACCCTTTAGGATAATATCATCCACTGAGAAAATGGTTATTGATATATTTTTCTTTCAAGTACGTTCTCTAAACACAATTTTATTTGTCTGCTTGCTTATTTTACATGATTGTGCTAATCATAGACTAAACTCCCTTGTATCCTTCTCTTTTCACCTTTTTGTCATTTTAAAATTCTTTTTATTTTTCTTTATTCTCCAAGTTTTAAATCATGAACACATGGTTACTTTCATTAGGGAAGAGTGTCAATTAATTAAAACATAAAACCTCAAGTAGATTTATGTTAGGTGTCTGCAATACAAGCCTTAGTTTTCTTCTGCCTGAATTAGGCTTTAAATTTACTGGAAAATTATTTCCTGCTCAAACTATAAAAGAAAAACAGCAGGCAGGAGGGAAGAGAGGGGCTGTCACGGAATGATGGAGTGAGAAAATAACAAGTTATTTACGGTTGCCAGCCCCTTCTAGGCTTTCAGACCTGCCCAGCAATCCTTTTAGTTTTCTCTAGTCAGCCACTTCTCCACACCCAAAAGTGGCCATTATAAACCTTCATCATTCTCATCAGATCTTGTCCCAGCCCACTCTCTGCCGATGACCTTCCTTCCTACTTCATTGAGAAAATAGCAGTCATAAAGCTCCAAGTCCCTCCTTTTCCATCCCCCAGCTTCCATCCACACCTTGCCCATATCTTAAAATCTCGGCCCTCAGGGACCAGTCCATCCTAAAGGAAATCAGTCCCGAATATTCATTGGAGGGACTGATGCTGAAGCTGAAACTCCAGTACTTTGGCCACCTGATGCAAAGAGCTGACTCATTGGAAAAGATCACGATGCTGGGAAAGATTGAAGGCGGGAGGAGAAGGGGATGACAGAGGATGAGACAGTTGGATGGCATCACCAACGTGATGGACATGAGTTTGAGCAAGCTCCAGGAGTTGGTGATGGACAGGGAGACCTGGCGTGTTGCAGTCCACGGGGTCGCAAAGAGTCGGACACACCTGAGCGGCTGAACTGACTCAGTGACCTTACCTCCTGGTTCCAGCTTTTGCGCCTCCCCTGGGTTTTTAGTCTCTTCTCCACTGATTCCTTCCCTCCATACGATCTCCAAGTTTTCCTCAGGCTACCGCTTTCTCTTTCTTTTTCTTCTATTTACAACCCAAAGCAGTTTTGCATTGATTTGGGGCAGATATTATTTCGCTGCTAGCTTCCCAAGTGGTTCAGTGGTAAAGAAACTGACAATGCGGGAGACACAGATTTGATTCTTCAGTAGGAAATGGCAACCCACCCCGGTATTCTTGCCTGGGAAATGCCATGGACAGAAGAGCCTGGAGGGCTATAGCCCAAGGGGTTGCAAAAGAATCAGATATAACTTAGTGACTAAACAACAACCACCACCACCCTAGAGGTGGTTTCAAACATCCCTATAGCTTCCTAGCTTCCATCTGTCAATCTGATTCCCTTCTCTCTGTCTCAAATCACAACCCTCTTTGAGCTTCCATAACATTTTCCTAAGCATCTCCATCTGAATATCTCGTACTTCCCTACTCCTCAATGCAATTACCAACCAGACACTCATTGTTGAAATCTCTGAGTCATCTCTGATTCATTCCTCATCTCCTTCATTCAGTAAAACATGAACTCCCATTATTTCAAATTCCAACATATTTCTTGAATTCAACCCCTGCTCAGAATATTCACTGATAGCTTCAGTCCTCTCATCTGAAATAACATCTTGGTAGTCAGCAGACCTTCCCTTAACTCATTTCTAATCCATTCTTCACATGTCTTCATTGTCATTCTAAAGCATCGTGTCACTTATCTGCTTAAAAACTTTCAATTGTAACCTATGGCTCAGAAAGAATTAAAATTCTTTACATAAGTCCTTCTCATCCTGGTACTCATGTGTTTTACCAGATTCCTCTTCCTTCCTTTCTGTGATGTTCCTTAAGACAAAACGCAAAATGTGCTGTCTGCCTCCACGTCCTGTGCCTCTGCATGTGACTGCTCTCCTGCTTAAATTGACTTATCCACCAGGAATCCACCTGCCAACGCAGAAGACTCAAGCTCAATCCCTGGGTCGGGAAGACCCCTCGGAGAGGCAAACGGCAACATACGCTAGTACTCTTGCCTGGGAAATTCCACGGACAGAGGTGCTTAATGGGCTACAGTCAATGGGGTTGCAAAACAGTCGGACATGACTTAGCAACTAAACAATAATCATCTTCACCTGTGTTCTTACTTTAAACCAATGATTCTCAAATTTTATTGTGCTTACAATTAAGCTGAGGATCTTATTAAAATTAAATTCTGACTTCATCAGTGTGGCCTAGGGCCTGGGAACTGCGTTTCTAACAAATTCTCAGGTAACAGCTGGGAACAGGTGTTACTACTACTAGTCTATTGACCACATTTTGAGTTGCAAGAACCAGGCCCAACTTAAATATGACTTCACCTGAAGGTTTTCTGTCTCCCTCCTCCCCTAGAGTGAGTCCGTCCTATCCCTCGGTGGCTGTCAGAGCACTGTACGGATCTCTCTTACAGTTCTTTCATTTTGTGACATAAACGTCTGTTATGTTTCTTTAGCTCCCACTAAACCACAGCTCTTTGAAAGGAAGAGACCATCCCTGTTCATTCTCACATACTAACCTCTAACAGCGACTGGCCTATAGTAGACACTGATTAAACATTTGTTAAATGAATTCATAAGTGAATAAATAAAAACAAAAATATTGCTGAAATAAGTTGCAATAGATTCAAAAAAAATCTTTGTTTTAGCTATAATCAAACCACCAACATTTATGAAACACCTGTAATTCTCATTCATTTTGTATCAAATTTTATAGCTCAGTGCCTGAAATTTAGTAAAACTACATAGCATATTTGTTAGACAGGTGGCTGGCTAGATGGCTGACTGGATGGATGGCTGTGTAGCTAGATGGTTGAATGGATGGATAAATGCCCCCAATAAAGGGAAGACTATAAGAAAAGCCAGCATGTTGTCCATAATCATTCACAACAAATCAGCAAGAATATGAAAAATATACTTTTGACAAAATAAGTGATTCACTAAAGCTTCTCTTTTTGAATGTTGCAGGACAAAATACTGAGATACAGTAACACAATTTAGATAAATATGCCACAAATTCATAAGTGCAGAAAGAGGTGAACAAACAGTAGGAACTGGTGAAATAAACTTGGGAGCATGATGTGTTGGAGTGAGTGATTAAAATAAATAAGATAAATATGCCACAAATTCATAAGTGCAGAAAGAGGTGAACACACAGTTCAGTTCAGTTGCTCAGTCGTGTCCAACTCTGTGACCCCATGAATCACAGCATGCCAGGCCTCCCTGTCCATCACCAACTCCCAGAGTTCACTCAGACTCACGTCCATCGAGTCAGTGATGCCATCCATCCATCTTATCCTCTGTCATCCCCTTCTTCTCCTGCCCCCAATCCCTCCCAGCATCAAAGTCTTTTCCAATGAGTCAACTCTTTGCATGAGGTGGCACAGCAGGAACTGGTAAAATAAACTTGGGAGCATGATGTGTTGGAATGAGTGATTAAAGTAAATCACTAAATAAATGATTAACATGATGGAAAGAGAAGGCTTGTTCTTGAGTTCTGAAAATTTGGAGGTTGCACACTATCCTTGCTATCCTAGTAATAAAAATTTATACAAAAGACTCTTCAGAGCTAAAACTGAGTTACCAAAGACACTGCCTGTGATAGTTAAAAAAAAAAACAAAAAAAAAACAGAGCTTATACATCAAAGTTACAAGTCTTTGGTGAAGCTTTTAACTCTTCTTAGTCAATAGTATATTTAGACACATTGGCTTCTTTCTCAAGCAGCTGAAAAAGATACAACAGTGTCAGAGGGGAGCATTGGAGTGGAAACAACACTAAGTGAAAACCATTCCCAATGTCCTCCTTATCACAGAAGGTTAAAGGCAAAACTAAAAACTGGAATAAAACAGGAATAGCATCTATTAAAAAAAGGTTGCTGGATCATTCTAGTGATAATCAATCAATTGAGAATATTACCAGAACTCCTAAAGTCAAGAGAAATAATAAGCTGTTACAAATAAGTTGTAAACAAAGTTAATTATGCTTTAAGCAAAGATCACCTGCTTTTAACCTGAAGCTAAGAAAAAGAAATTTTAATGAAGAAAAAAGTTATAGNGGTTTAATGGATATGTGTTTTTGCTTTGTTTTTCCATTAACTGTAAAAATATACAATTCTTACTTACCTCTTTAGTCACTCATAAGACATATGACTATCTTTAAAAAATATTTCAGTAGAGGAATGTCAAAGATCTTTCTGAATAGCTCAAAGGATCACTAACAGGGCCCATAAAAGGCATGGACATAAATCTACTTTGGGGGACAGGCCAATAAATCTGTAAGTATTTTCTGTCTGCCTTGCAAAACCCTTTCTTAGCTACCTTAAGGGATAAGGAATTCAATCTGTACATTGCAGCCAGAGTGATACCAGAGAAAATGTCAGATAGTGTTACTCCTCTGCTCAAAACTCCCTCCAACGGCCTCTCAGTCCATGACGAGGCATCCATAACCTGGTATGTGGCCCCCCAGCCCTCTGGCCTCCTCTGCTATGAGCCTGTGTCTGTCTCACTCCCTTCTGGCCACTCTCTTACCCTATCTGCCTCACAAAGTAACCAGGTATATTGCCGATTTAGCTCCTTTGTACATGTTCCCTCTACTAGGATGATCTCCCAGGTATCTGAAAGTGCCACCTCACTTTCTCCAAGTCTGCAAAGATGACACCTTTACAGAGATGCCTTACTTTACCATACATTCATGACATTTCCTAAATACCTAATTTTTTTCTATTGCATGTATAACTTCCCGGCATGCTCCATATTTATTTATTGATATTCTGTTCCCTATCCCCTATATCCCAGGAGGCACTTTATTCATAGTTGTATCCTCAGGGTCTAGAGCAATACCTAGTACTTTGTAGGAGCTCAGTAAATATCTACTGGATGACTAACAGTAGTAAAGGGTTAAATACGATGAAGTCACCAAAAGGAACTTGTGAGGTCTGCTTTATACCTGAGCTGTTCCCTAAAGGAAGAATAGGGAGGTTGTCACATAGCAAAGGGGTTGAGGGAGGAGACACAGCATTTTACCTGAAAAAATTGCATGACAAGAATCATAGAAGCAATATGAAGGAATATTTTTTAAATGTTTAAATCCAGTGGAGCAGGGAAATGGATATTTTAAATTGCTTCTCATTTAAGATGAGGGTTTTTTAGTAACTCCTTTACCAAAGGTTCAAGACATCTGAGACATTTTAATTTCTCTTTATCATCATGAAATTTACCTCACTATCACTGGTAATACTTCTTATATTTAAATCTCTTTTGATTTTTGCTTTATGTATCTTTGCTTCTTTGTTGTTAGGTGTCTAATATTTTATCATGTCTATCTTCTTTGTGAATTGCACCTTTTATCATTAAAAATAGTCATCATTCTTACATTTAAAATAAATTAATTTTAAAAAATAATAAATAAATCTACAGTGTCTGACATTAATATAGCCTCTCAGCTTTTTCTTTTGGATGGATGTTTGCATGGTTTACCTTTTTTCTCATATTCTTATTCATATCCTATTAGCATATTTATATTTAAATTGTTCTCTTATTAAAAAAAGACATATATGGGTCTTGTTTATAAATCAAATTTGACAATCCCTGCCTTTAAATTATGGAGAAGGGAATGGCAACGCACTCCAGTACTCTGACCTAGAGAATCCCGGGAACAGGGGAGCCTGGTGGGCTGCCGTCTATGGGGTCACACAGAGTCAGATACGATTGAAGTGACTTAGCACCCGCAGCAGCCTTTAAATTATAGTTCTTAGCCTGTTTATACCTAATGTGATTATTGATATGGCTTGATTTAAGAATACCATTTCCTGTTTGTTTTCTATTTGTCTCATCTTTGTATTTTTGACTTCTCTTATTTTGGATTTAAATAATATATATAAATAACATAAATAGTATTTTATTTCCTCTATTATCTATGTTCAGAGAAGGCAACGGTACACCACTCTTCATGGGGTCACAAAGACTTGGACATGGCTGAGCAACTTCAGTTTCACTTTTCACTTTCATGCATTGGAGAAGGCAATGGCACCCCACTCCAGTACTCTTGCCTGGAGAATCCCAGGGACGGGGGAGCCTGGTGGGCTGCTGTCTATGGGGTTGCACAGAGTCGGACACAACTGAAGCGACTTAGCAGCAGCAGCAGCATTAGCTACGTTATATATCTTTTTGTATTTTTAGTTATTTTAGGGATCATAATATCCTTCCTTAAACTATCTGTGCTGTGTTAAGTTGCTTCAGTCATATCTGGCTCCTCTGTCCATGGGATTTTCCAGGCAAGAATACTGGAGTGGTTGCCATGCCCTCCTCCAGGGGATCTTCCTGACCCAGGGATGCAACCCATGTCTCTTACATCTCCTGCGTTAGCAGGTGGGTTCTTTACCACTAGTGCCATAGTCTACAGCAAATTAATATTAAACTATCTCACAGACGAATGTAACAACCTTACAATAGTACACTTCCATTAACTCTCTTTCTGGCTTTTATGTTCTTGTTTTTTATACATTTTTCTAACTGTTTTATGAATCAAAAACACATGATTATTATTTTTTCCTTAAAGAGTTAATAGTCCTTTAAGAAATTCAGAACTGAGACAAAATGTTTTATATTTACCCGCATATTTACCATTTTGAGTACCCTTCATTCACTTCTGGGTACCTGAGCTTCTTCCTGGTGTCATTTTCTTTCATTCTGAAGAATTTACTTTAATATTTCTTAAAGTACAGAGACACTTTAACCTGTTCACTATCAGGCCTCACCTTGTTTCAGTAAGACTTAGTGGTATTTCTCATGCAGATTTTTGAAGTTCCTTCTCAAGGTAGCTCTCTCACTTCTAGTATTTTACCCTGCAAATTCTATCCACTTCAGCAGAAATAAGCTCCAATGTCACTTTTTTCTACTCTTTAAATTTTTTATTGTCTGCCAGGCAAAACGTTAGGATTTAGGTAAAACTCCTCTATTTTCGGATTACTGTCTTGTGTTGTCTGTTGCCGAGTGCACCAAAACAGCAGCTTTAAGCCTTTTGTCTAGTTTTACAATTGTTTCGTGTTTATGGCACAAAGGTAAACCTGATATCCATTATCTATCACCTATGAACAATATTTCTTTGATAGCTTATGTTTTCTTCAAAGTCTTGGAGTGAAATTAGCCCACTTCAATTAATGGGAAATGCTCACAAAACAATCTAATTAGCAAATTCAGTTATTATCAAACCATTGGTAAATCATATTTTCTTTTTCTCAAAAGTCTGAATTTATTTTTAATCCAAACAAAGGGTTGGATTAAACAGATACACCAAACAAATACACCTTTCCAGGACAACAGTCTCACCTCTTCATTCAAAGAACTGGGTACGTAGGTAGGTACAGAGATAGATAGGCAGGCAGGCAGACAGAATTCAACATGTCCATGAATGTGTTATCTAAATACTAAGTACCAATACCTTCAATTTTTCTTATGGATCCTTTCTTTACTTTTCTCTTATGATAGTAATTTACCTTTTACAATAGTAAAGGGATAGAAGTAGTGAAGCTATTAAACAAAAATTGACATCACTCTCACTGTCTCTATCTATAGTATATCTGAATTCAGAACATTGCAGTATGTAAAAGTAATCTATCTAACTACCTGGATTTTTCCATAACAGAAATATGTTATAGACATCGAAATACAGGAAGTCCTATCACCCTACCACAGGTTTATGAGGCCTTAAATAACAGTACTTATCACAATTTCCAAAAATACTTTTGTTTGGTACCCCAGATAATTTTATAGCTGAGCAATACAACATAATAAGTCTCTAGGTGAAAAAAGAAAAAAAGTAAAACAGGAACTCCAATCTGGAGATCTTGATTCTGCACAACATAAATTTCTTTATGCGAACGAGTTATATTTAATCCTATTTTGAATTTTTGTCTCTTGGTACCTTTAATTCCTTTTTGTTGTAGTTGACGAGCTACCATGTTTTTAAATGGCATTCCACTGATCATTCTCTTTGCTCTGATATGATGGGGAGGGCTTCTTGGTGCTATCTCATCATTCTCGTCCCTAGGTACAGTGTGAGTTCTGGATATTTCTTATCCTCAGGGGAATAAAAGAGACAGGAGAAAAACTAGACTATGCAGAGTGAGGTTTTGGAGTAAAACTGATCCTTCTCTCTTTTGAGACTTTATTAAATATCTTATGCTAGATTGACTTTTCCTAATTTTAATGCTACATTTCATATGGTTTCCCTAGAATCCTTGACTTTCCACAAAGAGAACCATCCTAATGTTTACTTCAACATTTCAGCAGTTTCTCTTCAGTAGCTATTTACTGTAGCCTTTGCTTATAACTTACTTAATAATTAGGTTCTTATTGGAGATAGGGGTGACAGTGTAAGTAAGACTAGAGGTAAGGGGTTTGGATGTCGCCAGAGGCCAAACTCTGCAGCATATCTGTATTCCACTCTAAAACCTTTATTGCCCACCCTAGGCCATTAGTACCCCAAGACTGTTACTACACAGTATCCCCTTTCCCTTTGTTTGGTGGTGGTGGGATGGTGGGTGTGAATGTCAGTGCTGAATAGTTTTAACTGTTTTTGACTTTAACAATTAGTACTGGGAAAGGGAAAATCTGTGCTGTAGCTTCAATATGCCATCTTCATCTAAAGGCAACTTTTACTTGATTTTTGTAATAATTCTGAAGACTATTAGCTTTGCCATTTTAAAATGCAGAGAGATCAGTATGTCAATGAGAAGATTAAGGGACATTGTAAATTTTTCATTACTTAATGTTAGTTGAGTTCCTACAACATGCCAAACACTTTGCTATATATTGAGGATATAGAAAGAAACAAGGTAAGACATAGCCCCGTCCTAAAGAGCTTACCCTCTAGTTGGAGAAACAGACATGTAACACCAGTAAAATAAGTTTGATTCCCTTGTAGGTCAGTTGGTAAAGAATCTGCCTGCAATGCAGGAGACCTGGGTTCAATTCCTAGGTCAGGAAGATCCCTGGAGAAGGAAATGGCAACCCACTCCAGTATTCTTTTCTGGAGAATCCCCATGGACAGAGGAGCCTGGCAGGCTACAGTCCGTGGAGTCACAAGAGTGGGACATGACTTAATGACTAAACCACCACCACCACCAAAATAAGTTCAGTGATAGAAGAAGGTATCAGTCAGTTCAGTCGCTCAGTCATATCTGACTCTTTGCAACCTCATGGACTGCAGCAAGCCAGCCTCCCTGTCTGTCACCAACTCCTGGAGCTCACTCAAACTCATGTCCATTGACTTGATGATGCCATCCAACCATCTCATCCTCTGTCGTGCCCTTCTCCTCCCGCCTTCAAACTTTCCCAGCATCAGGGTCTTTTGAAATGAGGCTATTCGTTGCACCAGGTGGCCAAAGTATTAGAGTTTCAGTGTCAGCATCAGTCCTTCCAATGAATATTGAGGACTGATATCCTTTAGGATGGACTGGTTGGATCTTCTTGCTGGCAAGGGACTCTCAAGAGTCTTCTCCAACAGCACAGTCAAAAGCATCAGTTCTTTAGTGCTCAGCTTTTTTTAATAGTCCAAATCTCACATACACACATGACTAACGGAAAAACCATAACTTTGACTAGATGGACCTTTGTTGGCAAAGTAATATCTCTGCTTTTTAGTATGCTGTCTAGGTTAGTCATAGCTTTTCTTCCAAGGAGCAAGTGTCTTTTAATTTCATGACTGCAGTCACCATTTGCAGTGATTTTGGAGCCCCCCAAAATAAAGTCTGTCACTGTTTTCACTGTTTCCCCATCTATTTGCCATGAAGTGATGAGACTAGATGCCATGATCTTAGTTTTCTGAATGTTAAGTTTTAAGCCAACTTTTTCCTCTTCTCTTTCACTTTCACCAAGGGGCTCTTTAGTTCTTCTTTGCTTTCTGGCATTAGGGTGGTGTCATCTGCATATCTGAGGTTATTGATATTTCTCCCAGCAATTTTGATTCCAGCTTGTGCTTCATCCAGTCCAGCATTTCTCATGATGTACTCTGCATACAGATTAAATATACAGCCTTGACGTACTCCTGTCTAGATTTGGAAACAACCTGTTCCATGTCCAGTTTTAACTGTTGCTTCTTGACCTGCATACAAATTTCTCAGGAGGCAGCTCAGGTGGTCTTGTATTCCTATCTCTTTAAGAATTTCCACAGTTTGTTGTAATCCACACAGTCAAAGGCTTTGGCATAGTCAATAAATCAGAAATAGATGTTTGTTCTGGAACTCTCTTGCTTTTTCGAGGATCCAGCGGATGTTGACAATTTGATCGCTGGTTCCTCTGCCTTTTCTAAAACCAGTTTGAACATCTGGATGTTCACAGTTCATGTACTGTTGAAGTCTGGCTTGGAGAATTTTGAGCATTACTTTACTAGCGTGTGAGATGCGTGCAATTGTGCAGTAGTTTGAGCATTCTTTGGCACTGCCTTTCTTTGTAATTGGAATTAAAACTGACCTTTTCCAGTCCTGTGGCCACTGTTGAGTTTTCCAAATTTGCTGGCATATTGAGTGCAGCACTTTCACAGCATCATCTTTTCGGGTTTGAAAGAGCTCAACTGGAATTCCATCACCTCCACTAGCTTTGTTCGTAGTGATGCTTCCTAAGGCCCACTTGACTTCACATTCCAGGATGTCTTCACACTCATTCTAGGTGAGTGATCACACCATCATGATTACTTGGGTCATGAAGATTTTTTTTTTTGCATAGTTCTTCTCGTATTCTTGCCACCTCTTCTTAATATCTTCTGCTTCTGTTAGGTCCACACCATTTCTGTCCTTTATTGTGCCCATCTTTGCATGACAAGTTCCCTTGGTGTCTCTAGTTTTCTTGAAGAGATTTCTAGTCCTTTCCATTCTAGTGTTTTCCTCTATTTCTTTGCATTGTTTTCTGAGGAAGGCTTTATCTCTCCTTAGAAGGAATACCTCATAACAAAGATGCCTTATTTAATGTCAGTGGGAGTTTTTCAATTTAATAAAATACAAAGCCCAGTATTTAGGATATAGCAGATACTGAAAATGTTCATTCTGTACTATGAATTGAATGATTGTGTACTATCGACATAACATACTGAAACTCTAATCCCCAGTGATGATATTTAGAAACTGGAAATTTGGGAGGTAACTAAGTCATGAGGGTAAAACACTTACAATGGAATTAGCACCTTTATAAGAAAAGGCAGGAGAAATCTTGCTTACTCTCTCTAATTTCCACCATATAACAAGACAAAGACTATCTATAAACAAAGTAGAGGGTCTTCACCATGATCTTGGTCTCTACAGCCCCCAGAGCTGTGAGAAATAGTGTTTGTTGTTTAGACACCTAGTTTGTGATATTCTGTTATAGCAACCCTAGCACCTTCCTGAACCTCCAAAACTTTTCAAAACACAATGGCATTCTGTATTACCTACTTCTAATGTTGTTGGAAAGAAGCCGTTAGACAGTGTGCAAAGCAAGAATATTTATTATCTCTAAGTACAAGCAGATGAGAATGAAATTCTGAAATACAGACCCAGATCATACACTTAAGGGCAGGTTCTGCTTATACCAAGACACTGTAACTTGAGAGTTTAGCAATGTACCTGATATCAGTAGGAGAGGAAACACCTAATGATGAGTCTTAAGTAAATAATTAAATGAGGCATCTGTGGGTACCAGACAGGGAAATAAAGATATTTTCTCCCATTCTTTCCATCTGGCCATTAGAGTCTTAAGTCCATAATTCTATCTACTAGATGATGGTCTCAGCTGAATGAAAACATAATCATTATAAGACCTTGGGTTAGGATATTCAGCCCAAAACCATCCCTTGAGGTTAGAAGTAATGTTTCAGATTCTCTTCCTTCTGGAAAAACTTTTTAAATACATCAACAGTCACTGACAATACAACCCTTCTGGTTTTAACGGAATTCATTATCCTGTACTCTGCATGGAGTCTTTTCATCAAGGGGACAAAAATCATTACAGGGACTAATTAACCTTCCCAATGTCCCTGTCAGAAAAGAAAATTACAATGTTACTATACATGCATCTACCTAACTACTCAATCAATTTCACAAATATTAGGGAAGGCTAAAAACAGGTTCAGCTCAGTATTTTAATGAAAACAAACTTTCAAAAATTCTAAATTTCAATTTAAGCACTAGGTATGTATTAATGCAGATGCAATAATTTCTAAATCAATTTTGACCAGTATATTTAAGTAGAAAGCAGAGATAAAGAGGAAAAATCATACTATTAGGTCATTCACTGAAAGCAATAATTTGTTTCAAAGCTGTGTTATCTTTTACAGCAGTTAGAATTTTCAAATGTTTCTAAAACAGAATATAAAAAATGTTCTTGGTAAGATGGTAGAAACACAGGTACACAGATTGTAGGCCTGTATGTTCTTCCATCCATCTCTTCATTCATTGATCTATCCATATATCCATGTTATGCATTCAACAACTCTTTAAAGTCAACAATCATAGTAACAAAAATCCAGAAGTGCAAGCAAAACTCATTTTTGTTTAAAATTGTTAAGGAAAATGTCAAAGACCAACTGAAACCTAATAAACAATTAGGACTTTAATAGGGATAGATAAACATAGAAAGAATTACAGGTAGAAGGAAAAGTCTGGATCAAACTGCGTAAGAAAAGAGAATGTTCACGAGAAGATCAATGAATATAAGTAAGCTAACATAAAAACTTATGATAGTTTTTATAACATTTATAAGTAGAACAAATAAGCGAATTTGCAATAGGGAGAAGAATTAAAGGATCGAAACAGGAAAGGCAGTTAGGATCTAGATTTTTGAAGGCTTTGAATGCCAACAGAGATAATACAGAGACCATTTCATTGTTAATGATGAGCCACTAAAAACTGCTGAGCAGTAAAATAATCAAAGGATCTCTTCTGGAAGTCTAGTCCTGGGCAATATACAGAATATATTGTATGAGACACTGATTGAAAGTAGAAACACAAGTCAAGAGACTTCCTCAGTACATAAAAGCCTATACATATATCAATTACTTATGTTTTTAACACTTGTGTACTGGAGAAAACTCTTAAGAGTCCCTTGGACAGCAACGAGATCGAGCCAGTCAATCCTAAGGGATATCAACACTAAATATTCATTGGATGGACTGATGCTGAAGCTCCAATACTTTGGTCACCCAATGTGATGAGCTGACTCATTGGAAAAGACCCTGGGAAAGACTGAGGGCAGAAGGAGAACCTGGCAATAGAAGATGAGATGTTTGGATGGCATCATCGACTCAATGGACATAAGGCTAAGAACTTTATATGTATTGACTAATTTAATCCTTACAACTAACTATAATGCAGATATTATTCACTCTACTTTACAGATGAAGAAACTGAAGCACAGAGAATTCCACACCAGGCTCACTGGCTCCAAATCCAACATTCTAAAAATTAAAATAAAAAGAAAGCTTCTATTTGTTGAGTGCCAACTATATTAGTTTGCTACAGATTCCATAACAAAATATGAATGACTGGGAGGCTTAAACTACAGAAATTAATTTTCATACAGTTCTGGAGGCTGGACGTTCAAGATCTAGGTGCTGGCAGAGTTAGTTTCTTCCGAGGTCTCTCTTTTTGGCTCTCAGACAGTCACTCTTCTCTTGCCTACGTGTGCAGCCCTGGCATACTCAAAATTCTTCTTCAAAGAACATCTGTCAGATCAGATGAGGTACAATGCTCTTGCCCTCTTTAACAGCCCTATTTTCAAATACAGTCATATTCAGAGTTACTAGAGACTAGGACTTCAACATAAGAATTTTAGAGGGACAAAATTCAGTTCATAACACCCACTATGTGGTAGATATTTTATGTATGTTCTTAGTTAAACCTCAAATAGCTATACAAGATTCATCCTACCACATACATTTAACAAATGAGGAAATCAAGGTTCCAAAATTTTTGATAACTTGTCCATGTTCACATAGGAAAATAAATAGACTGAGATTTCATCCCAACTCTATCTGATCTTTCCACTTCAGGAATCTAAAAACTTCACCTACAGGAAAATATTTCTGTGAGGACACAATGGGTTAAAATTAAGACAAATACAACCTTTCCCCTCAAAGTTGCCAAGAACCAGTGAAAACTCATGTTTAAAGATTCCTAGTAAATACATGAATGTATGTGGAGATGTATAGCCCATAGAAGCAAAACTTGATGAGAGTCATGTGAATCTCACACATTCATCCATTGCTAAAACAGCATTCCCAGCACCTGAAAAGATGCTGCTGACTAAGCAAAATGTCACCAACGAAGTGCCAGAGTCAGATCCAACAATAAAGTAATTATTGCTTCCATAGCAGAAAAGAAATGCAGACTGAGCTTTCATAAATTCACATAAAAATTCTCACAGTGTCCGTTCTTTGATAAATGACCAAAAAGGGGAGAAATAAATGAATTTTCTGATTAATTAGTAGAGATATAGGTGAGATGCTTTAACACGGAAATTTTTACAAAAACCCTTTAAAGAGCCTGAGCAGAGGAAAAAGTAATTAAAATGTGTGTAACAGGTGAGCACATGGCTAGTTACCATGTCAGAGACAGTCTGAAATAAGAGGAAGCTTTGTTTTTTTATTTTTAATTGTTCTCCTTTGGTGAAATGATCTGCCACTAACAACAGAAGAAACAGATATTAAATCTCTGATGTCAGCCTAAAAGTATGTCATTATTTCACTGAATTTGAGTAAACTTTTGAAGTCATGGGATATTATTAATTAATTACAAGCTCTTCTGGGATACCCAGGTGGCATTAGTGGTAAAGAACCCACCTGCCAATGCAAGAAATGCAAGAGACGCAAGTTACATTCCTGGGTTGGGAAGATCCCCTGGAGAAGGGCATGGCAATCAATGCCAGTTTTCTTGCCTGGAGAATCCCATGGACAAGGGAGCCTGGTGGGCTACAATCCATGGGGTTGCAAAGAGCTAGACATGACTGAAGCAACTTAGCATGCATGCACAAGCTCTTCTGCCTTACTTAAAGTTAATAATACTTAAGGTCAAGAATGATGCTTTATAGTAATTGGTTTGTTGGCTAAAGTCCCTAGCATATAATGGCTCAAAAATCTTTGTTGAACAAACAAATTAAGACTCCTTAATGAATTTTTGAGCATGTGCCTTTAGGATATCATGAAGTAAAATGAGACATTTCCCCTCTTTACCCTGTTCTTTGCCTGACTCTTCCTTCCTGCCTGTCTTAAAGAACTTCTCTGAGACTAAAGAAGATCAGTCCTGGGTGTTCATTGGAAGGACTGATGTTGAAGCTGATATTTCAATACTTTGACCACCTGATGCGAAGAGCTGACTCACTGGAAAAGACCCTGATGCTGGGAAAGATTGAGGGCAGGAGGAGAGGGGGAAGACAGAGGATGAGATGGCTGGATGGCATCACCAACACAATGGACATGGGTTTGGGTGGACTCCGGGAGTTGGTGATGGACAGGGAGGCCTGGCGTGCTACGGTTCATGGGGTCACAAAGAGTTGGACACTACTGAGCAGCTGAACTGAACTGAAACTAAAGATAAAAGAAAAGAGAAAGGAAACAATAAAAGATTGTCATGCATATAGTAATGTAAGTTTCCATGTTACTCTCTCATACATCTCACCCTATCCTAGCCTCTCCCCATGTCCATAAGTCTATTCTCTATGTCTGTTTCTCCACTGATGCCCTGTAAATAAATACTTCAGTACCATTTTTCTAGATTCCATATATATATGTGTGTCAAATAGATAGCCAACAGGAATGTGCTGTGTGGTTCAAAAAACTCAAACAGGGGCACTGTATCAACCTAGAGGGATGGGATTGGGAAGGAGATGGGAGGGAGGTTCAAAAGGGAGGGGATGTATGTATAAAAGTGTGGCTGATTCATGTTGAGGTTTGACAGAAAACAACAAAACTCTGTAAAGCAATTGTCCTTCAACAAAAAATAAATTAATTTAATAAAAAAGAGGGCCATGCAAAGACCAGGGATGAGAATGTGTCATGAACCAATGATTATAATCAACCCAGTTTGTGGTACTTGAATCATACACATACACACAAATCTCAAATAATGGTATTTGCCATGAGATGAGTAAGAAGAAGTTGTGGGTGTATAGCAAAGTAGTACTTAGTTCAAAATGAAGAGAAGAATCTGAAAACAGCCTTCCAAAGAAAGGGGTTTTGATGGATAACTTTCATTGTCCATGGTCTATGTGTCAGACACTGTTCTAAGTATATTATGTGTGCTGATTCATTTAATCCTTACAATAATAGGTACCATTATCACATTTATTTTAACATGTACAGGTCACTTAAGTAACAAGTGGTAGAATTAGATTTTTGGACAGACTGACTATAGAATCTATGTTCTTAATCTGTGTGTCATGTTGATTTTTTTCATCATTCAACAGAGTTTGGAAATTTCATCTTTACGGACAATCACTCATTATCATGGGGGGGTAGATGAATTCTCTCCATGATGACCTGACTCAAACTAGGTACGATGGCTAAGGATTGCAGGATGAGAAAAACCACCCATTGTTCTGTGCTTTCACAGGATCTTGACTGAACTGGACCTTCACAACACTAAGAACCTCATCCAGCCTTAATGGCTGGAAGCACTGATGCCCACTACTGCCGTTCCCAGCTGTGTGGGAATCCTTTTCATCACTGTGCTTCCAAGGGTTTTCTTTACTCCTCTTCCCCACACCATCCTCCTGAGGTTGACTTTGGATCATCTAATGCGTTGGTTTATTTTATGTTATATCAGAGACTCCATGGCATTCTTTTTTTGTTGTTGCTGTTTATATAGTCTTTTATTTTAAATGTTGTATTTTGGGAAATATCAAACCTATACACAATTAGAATGAGATATTGAACCCTAAGACAGTAGTACCCAGTTTAACAGTTAACATTTGGTTGATTGTGTTTCCTTTGAAGCCCCTGCCTCTTTTTTTCTTTGCCCCATAGTATTTTTTTTTTAATTTTTATTTTAACTTTAGTTTACTTTACAATACTGTATTGGTTTTGCCATACATTGACATGAATCCACCACGAGTGTACATGCGCTCCCAAACATGAATCCCCTCCCACCTCCCACCCCATAACATCTCTCTGGGTCCTCCCCATGCACCAGCCCCATGGCATTCTATTTTACTACATTGAAACATTACTTTTAATCTGTCTGATGCTACATCTATATAAGATCCTATGAGATAACTAGTCTTGGCTAAGTAATTATGAGTTGCTGATCTATTTAACATCATTCTCAATTTTTTTTTCAACAGCATCAGATTTTCCCTGACAAAATAGGGATTATGACTCCTTAAAACAGCACTTCTCGTGGTGAATTCATGTCAATGTTTGTCAAAACCAATACAGTATTGTAAAGTAAACTAAAGTTAAAATAAAAATTAAAATAAAAAAACAGCACCTCTAAGAAATTTTACATGATTTCTCACAATGGGTCATGATCTTTGTGGATTTCTTTGGAAGCAGATATCTTGCATTATAGCATATTATTAATATGTTAGTCCCTCTCTGTCCCCTCACCAAAACAAACAAACAAAATGAGTATAAAATCTTCATTCATTTATATATTTATTCACTCATGATATGAACACTTAGTGAGTACATAATATGTTTCAGACCTTGTTTTAGGTCTGGAAATGAACACTGAATGGGACATGGGTCATACTGCCAAAACCCTCAAACTTTGATGAGGGAAAAAGAAATTAAAATTGAATCCAATAACAATAATAATAATACCACGCATGTGGAAGAGAAGAACCATCTCAGAGACTAACAGCCACTTTTAGGTTGACTGACATCGTTACTTAAGTGATCTGTACTTGTTAAAGTAAATGTGGTAATAGTACGTATTGTGAGGATTAAAAGAGTCAGCACATATATTTAGAATAGTATCTGACACTGAATGTGCACAATAAAAGTTATTGATACTATGGCTCAGACATCCTCTTTTGGGGGAGCTATTTCCACTTTCTTCTTTCATCCACTTTGGATTAAATTTTGCTTTCCTGTACTCCCATAACAACTTGTGCTTACTCATTTCATAGCAAATAATGCTATAGTATTTTAGGTTTGTGTGTATGCATGTGATTCAAGTACCCCAAATTAGATCATTTACCATCATTGGTTCATGACATGCTCTCATGCCTGGTCTTTACCTGGCCCTCTTTTATTTCTTCTTTTCTCTTTTGTAATATAATATCAGCAAACAAACATGAAATAGAACCTAGAAAATCTTCAATAACTTCTGTTTACTTTGGGGGTTGTTCACAATCCCAGCCCCTGAAACTTCTGACTACCATCCTAAACTGTATAGGTTTCCTTGGCTTTATATGTAAAAGTGCTTATTTATATGTGGTTATTTACATATATTTTCATACATAGACTTTCATTAAACTTGTATATGTATATACACATGCACATATATAAACTTGTATATTCATGTATATTCTGAGAAAAATGTATCATTTAGAATTACTGGGTTTATGAAAGGCCTTTATATTTATGTAATCTTTAGGACTCCTGTTTTAATTCAATAGTACATTATTAAAGTTAATTCATATTTTTGCTCATGCTATAGTTTAATTTTGAATACTATTTAATATTTCATTGAATGAACATAACACTATTTTCTTAGGCTTCAAAATCACTGCAGATGGTGACTGCTGCCATGAAATTAAAAGATGCTTACTCCTTGGAAGGAAACCTATGACAAACCTATACAGCATATTAAAAAGCAGATATATCACTTTGCCAATATAGGTCTATATAGTCAAAACTATGATTTTTCCAGTAGTCATGTACAGATGTGAGAGTTGGAAAATACATGAGGCTGAGCACCAAAGAGTTGATGCTTTTTTTTTAGATGCTATTATATATTTTTTATTAATTTTTTATTTTACTTTACAGAATTGATGCTTTTGAATTGTGGTGTTGGAGAAGACTCTTGAGAGTCCCTATCAAACCAGTCAATCCTAGAGGAAATCAACCCCAAATATTCACTGGAAGGACTGATGCTGATGCTGAAGCTCCAATACTTTGACCACCTCATGCGAAGTACTGACTCACTAGAAAAGACCCTGATACTGGGAAAGACTGAAGGCAAAAGGAAAAGTGGATGACATAGGATGAGATGGTTAGATAGCATCACTGACTCAATGGACATGAATATGAGCAACTCAGGGAGAAAGTGGACGGAGGAGCCTGGTTTGCTACAGTCCATGGGGTCACAAAGAGTCAGACACAAGTTAGTGACTGAATAACAGCAACAATAATACCCATTCTTCTGAAAATGGGCATTTAGGTTATTTCCAGGTCTTTATTATGGTGGCATACTAAGAATATTCCTGTAAAAGTCTCCTGTACGAAATTCTCAAAAGTTTCTTTACAGTATATACCTAGGATTAGAAATAATGGCCCACAGAATATGTAAATATTCAATTTTACGAGATAACGCCAAACTGATTTTCTATGCCAATTCATGCTCTCACCAGCAATACATGAGATCCTGCTACTCCACATCCTCTCTATTTGGTATTGCCAGTCTATTTTTCCCACCTAAATGGATACAAAGTAGTATTTCATCTTAGTTCTGTTTGACTTTTCCCTGATTATAACAAAGCTTAATATTCTTTCATATACTTATTGACTACATGTGTTTCCTTATCTGCAAAATGTCTGATTCTGAGTCACTTAGCATTTATTAATATGTTGTTCATCAGACACTTGTGAAATAAATCTTGTGTTAATTATGTGTCCTGTACACATCTTGCAGTTTGTAACTTGGTTTTTCACTTTCTTAACTTGGCATGATGAATAAAAGTTCTTATATTTTAAGGGCAAGTTTATCACCTGTTCCATATGGCTAGCTCTTCTTGTATTTTAAAAATCATTCCCTATCACCAATACTAGAACAGTATTCTATATATTTTATATATTAAGAAAATATATATATGTATGTATGTATTTTAAGGTTTTAAAAGTTTGCTTTGATATTTAAATTCTTCATATGGAATTGATTTTGGTGCATGGTAGATAATAAGGATCTAACTTTCTTTCCCATGTGTATAGAAAATGTATTGAGTAACTCCTGTCTCCATTGATCTATCACACTGCAAGT
>SJYQ01004517.1:324386-355286 GCA_006410935.1 Redunca redunca
TCAAGAATCTCTTCTAAACATATGTAAGCTGGAATGTCATTCTGAAACTTCATGAATATCAATCACTAAAATAACAAAGTATATATTTTATGCTAATAAAATTTAATGTTCAAATCAAATAATGTTTATTCTGCTTTCTGGTATCACCATTTGTAAAAATAGAAGTCCTATTTAATTGCATTTTTTTTAAATCATAGCATACAGTTTATCCAAATTATCCTAAATATAACTTAAAGGTAGCCCTTTCACTAGGCATACTACTGATAAAATATTAAAAGGAGAAACAGTGCAGAAAAAGAAAAAAAATGTTTTTATTTGTTTGTAATATCAATAGCCAATACTGTGCCTCAATGGTAATGCTACTACTGCTACATCCACCCACCTCCTCCTGGACCTGAGATCAGTAAAATTAGTAGAGGAAGGAATGAAGCATGACTCATCGGTGGACCATAAAAATATCCTTTAGGTCTTTACCATCTTTTCAATGAGTCCTGCCTGGCCATTCTATTCAAAATTACATAGATACTTGCTATAGCCCCTTCCTGCTTCATTTTTTTCCTTATCATTCGTCACTAACAAATTATATGTTTTACTTATTCAATTATCTTATTGTTAATTCCTAACACCCACACTTCAGGTGACAAAGGGTTTTCCAGACTTTGCAGGGGGATACAGTTTTTTCCTACTCATACTCAAAGGCTGCTCTTGTTTCAGAGACAAGAGATAGCCAAAGCACTTACAAAAGAATATGTTGCTGCTCCCTAGAAGTTTGCTTATCCCAGTTTAACAAAGTGATTGAAGGCTGGGCTTGATATCCTAAGCATGAACATTAATATACAGTCTAGCTCATCATCTTTTCAAATCACAGGACTATATATTATATTAGATACTTCTGTTGGTCCCTGAATTTCAATATCTCAGCAACTCAAACAGCATTTTCCAATCATTCCTTTGGTCTCTTTCCAAATTCAATTGTCTTGACAACATTCATCATTTTCTGTAACCTGCCACCCTAAAGAAGCTTAGGACCTTATTTATTTCAGCTCTCTGATCTCAGATGCCAACCTTCTATATATTATTCCCAGTGGACTCCCTGGCATTCCAACCTAGGACTATAGACCAGATACATAGTCATCACTTTTCATATCTGTGCATCACATTTTTCTTTTCAAAGCACCTTAATTTTCAATATCTCACTAGACCATGTGAGATAGCTAGGATGAGCATAATGCCATCGTAATGACATTTTACGACCAAGAGTGTCTGCTCAGTTGTCTAGTTGTGCCCGACTCTTTGCAGCTCCATGGACTATAGTCTGTCTGGCTCCTCTGCCCATGCAATTTTCCAGGCAAGAATACTGGAGTGGGTTGCCATTTCCTCCTCTGGGGGATCTTCCCAACCCAAGGATCAAACCTGCATCTCAGGTGTCTCCCGCATTGGCAGGTGGATTCTTTACCACTAGCACCACTTGGGAAGCCCTACAACCAAGGGAACTGAGGCCTAATCTGCTCAGTGCCTTACCTAGGAAAAGGCAAAGCTTCTGTCCATGTTCTCACTGCCTTGTCATTTATCTCTGATGTCATGCTGGCACATTTACACCTTTTGGATGCAACCACTCTTGCAAAGTCCATTAAGACTACTATTAAAGTTGTAATATGCTTAAATTCCTGACTTCATTCAGTTAAAAGCTCTCAACATGACATAGTAGGATAGGCTACCCACTCCAGTATTCTTTGGTTTCCCTTGTGGCTCAGCTGGTAAAGAATCCACCTGCATTGCAGGAGACCTGGGTTCAATCCCTGGATTGAGAAGATTTCCTGGAGAAGGGAAAGGCTACCCACTCCAGTATTCTGGCCTGGAGAATTCCATGGACTGTGGATAGCCCATGGGGTCACAAAGAGTCAGACACAACTGAGTGACTTTCACTTCAACATGACAGATTTTTTTGAGTTAAAGCTTTTCTCCAGTTCAAAAAATTTAGAATATTTAAAGACATGCTTCAAAAGCAACACAAAAATTTCTGGCCTTTCTCCTGGCCAGCCATGTCACAGGGATATGAGTTAGAGTGCAGCATCTTACAATCACAACTGCATAGTATAGAAGATGTAGACTGGGGGAGGAGCAAAAGTGAGGGTGGAAATGGCAATGTGAGAAGAAGGAGACAGAGATTCCTAGTGCCTTTGTTCTGAAGATATGGTCATTCCAAAATAAATAAATAAAGATATGGTCATTCCATCAAAAGTAGGCAGTCTGAAGAAAGGTTGCTAAGTCCAAATATGGAAAGATAAGTGGATGTGCTTACGGGTGAGAATGTCAGAAAGCTAAGCAAGGAATAATTACCAAATGAGAATACAGAACTATAGCATGATTTTGCATTATTCTTATGGCCACACTGGAGGGCTTAAGGATAATCTGATAACCAAAGACAAGGTGTCACAGATTCAGAATGGGGGCTCTTTCCATCAGAGAACAAATTCTAAGGATAATATTTGGTACACAGGTTTGTCAATAATGTTGGAGAATATTTTAAAATTTCAAAAGTATTTAGTGAAATTAGTTCTAGGAATATTTTTCGGAGAGTGTGGACATTGTAAGTATTAAAAGGAAAAGCAGTTTCACCATTAAATGTTGGAAATATGCTTTATGAATGCCTTAGGTTTGACTGATTCTCCTGGGAACTACTATATTTACTGCTTTATTTCTAGAGTTCTATGTTCTTTTGGAACCATGTGTAATTTTTTCAGATATATCATAGTAAATGGTCATGTGCCATGAGATTGAAAACTAGTTACAACTCTGTATTAATCAACTTTTTTTATGATGCTGGGAAATATTTACCTGTGAGTATAGCTGACATGACTGAAGCAACTTAGCAGCAGTAGCAGCAGCACTGATGTAGCCTAAGTAACAGCGTTGGACTGTGGTACATTCAGACTAAGAAATATTATTCAGCACTTACAAGAAAGAAGCTGTCATACTATGAAAAGACATAAAGGAGCCTTAAGTGCACACTACTAAGTGGAAGAAGTCAATTTAAAAAGGCTAAATACTGTAAGATTCCAACTATATGACACTTGGGGAAAAATCATAATTATAGATATAGTAAAAAGACAAGTGGTTGCCAGGAGTTAGGGTTGGTTGAAGGGGAGAATAGACAGAGCTCAAGGAATTTTTGCTGCTGCTGCTGCTTCTAAGTCAATTCAGTCGTGTCTGACTCTGTGCGACCCCATAGACATCAGCCCACCAGGCTAACCCATCCCTGGGATTCTCCAGACAAGAACACTGGAGTGGGTTGCCATTTCCTTCTCCAATGCATGAAAGTGAAAAGTGAAAGTGAAGTCGCTCAGTCGTGTCTGACTCTTCGCGACCCCACGGACTGCAGCCCGAGAGGCTCCTCTGTCCATGGGATTTTCCAGGCATGAGCACTGGAGTGGGGTGCCATTGCCTTATCCACAAGGAATTTTAGGGCAGTGAAAACACTCTGTATGGATGAATAATAAACATATTTACTGTCTGTGTGCTATGCATCAATCACTGGATTAGCTTAATGTACAATATATTAAAATATACATCTTTATTCTGTTTAGCAAATTATCATAACAAAGCACCCATCTCAAAATTTGTACTCAGTTATGGCACTGATTTTTAAAGAAATTACCCTTTAAAAAGTTGTACATGCAGCTGAGACTGCAGCTCAAAGGTTAGAGCATTGGTTTCATTAAAACTTATGCATGTACTTTTCTTGTGGTAACTCACAAGAAATTCACTCTCCAGGTTTAGAGGAGAGTCTCATGCTGACTGATTGCATCCTATACTAATAAGAAGGTACTGTTCATGCAATACTTAAAAGATAATTATTTAGCACTTCCTATGTCCCCAGACCTCTTTTAGGCACTTAAAGATAAAAAGATGAATAGATACTGGAGCTTACAATGTAGTGGAAGAGCAATATAAACAGTGAACCAAAATTAACTTTGATAAGAGAAATAATCAAAGGCACAGCTAGTAAAGCTAGTGGACTTTAAGCTTCAGGACACTTCTCTGAGATGAGCTTCCTCCAAGGCCTAGGAAGAATCCTAAGACTATTCCCATGGTCATGTTTTTGTAAAATTTACAAAAATACAAGATGTTTTAACCATAAATGTTTAAGTTTTTGTGTCTTTCTACTCTAGTTTCTCCATTGTATTTCCCCATGTACAAAGTATCACTGGAATGACCAAAGTCATCTTGAAAATTTAGCAAAGGAGTTACTGAGTCGGGAACACATTTAGTTTGAATTTAACAGACTTGACTTAAAAAGTTCAAAGTCACTTCTATCAAGACTTAGGGTGTTAGCTTTCTCGGTATAAAAATGGTTTCTAGGTACACTCCTACTATCCTCTGTGGCAGGGCCACAGTGATATAAGCATGTCCTGTGATGCCTGGAATCAGAAGTATGCAAAAGATGGAAGTAAAAAGGTCTGAATACATGATATCAGAACTAGTCTGTGGAAAAGACTTCCAATCATTAGACATGTAATGTGTATTCAGTTTTAAGTTTTCATTAACACCTAGTCAAGATGAAAGTTCTTACCCTGCCAGGTGTGTACTTGATAATGCAGCAAAGACAACTACAAATGGTCCACACTTTTTTCTTTTTTATAGGAATAAAATGAAATAGACATTATCCAAATCTTTGTGCTTAAACAGTACAACTCTGTTTAAGCAAATACAATAAATCATAAGCATGTCTCTAATAGCTCATATATGAAAAAAATAATACATTTTCCCCAAATTTGAAGATTTTTAAAAATCCTAAATTTTTACTAATATCAAATTATAAATAACTGATAAAACTGAAAGAAACTTTTCAAAATTACGAACAAAAAATCCAAAGTCTGACCAACCACACCAAAGAAAAGATGCTTCAACTGTTATAGAAAATAATACTACAAATTTGGGGCCTTATTAAGAGTATTGCTGCTGAGTATTTAGCCAGAAAATAAGTGGGGAAGGTATTATAGAAGTGTGTGCGTGCTAAGTTGCTTCAGTTGTGTACGCCTCTTTGCGACACTATGGACTATAGCTTGCCAAGCTCCTCTATCCATGGGATTCTCCAGGCAAGAATACTGGAGTGGGTTGCCATTTCCTCTTCCAGGGGATCTTCCTGACCCAGGGATCAAAGCCAAGTCTCCTGCAGCTCCTGCAATGCAGGCAGATTTTTTACTGCTGAGCCACTGGGGAAGGGTGATAGAAGTGTGTTAAGTCACAATTAATTAAAGTATCATGTACTATTTCACAATTTCGTGATATTTACCTTATACTTTCTAATGTTTATAATTGATTATAGTACATCATTATACATCTTTATTCTATACATATACTCATTTTCTTACATGTTATATTGGTAATTTTATATTCTTTACCTGAAAGAGAGGCTCCCAAGCTACAAAATCTTTAGGTCATACAAAACCTGGATCTGCTATAATACTTGCTTCTTCATCGAAATTTTCCTGTCTAGAAAGAAAGCAAAGACCAGTGCCCAGTGATGGAGTTCTCGCAGCCAAGGCTGGTGGAAGGAAGGAATGCAGAGACAATGAAAAAAAGAAAAAAAGCACTGATACCTGAGCCTTAATTGAAATGGGGAAGTCAACCCAACTGTACCGCCAACACAAGAAAGTATTCACAAATGGATATAGACAGTTTTCAAAGATGGATGTAGAAAGTATTCACAAATGGATGTAAAAACTAAAGTTTCTGAGTCAGGGTTACCAGAGTAGCAGCACTGAGTCGACTGAATAAGATGCAGGGTGGTCTCTGGTTAATGCCCAGAGAAGCTGTTGCAACTCATTCTGATGTGGTAGAAGAAAGGGACGGCTAAGAAATAATGATGGAAAAATCGCATTCCAATATATATACTAAGTTCTTGCATGTCAATTTGCACAGTAGAAGTCAGTGGCCAAGAACAAACAGCAAGACGTAAGCAAAGCATGAACTGGTTAAGAGTATGTGAATGTGTGTGTATGTAAAGGAAAGCATGAACTGGTAAAGAGTTGTGTGTTTGTGTGTGTGTATAAATACCAGACTTTGAATATCTAGGTTAAACTATGGAATCTATCACTGTAGCAATTAAAACTGTCTCCGAAAAGAGGAACTGTAAAAACTAACCTAGCTTGTTTCTTAAAATCTGAGAGAAACAGCACAATCTAATGGAAGTAACAATTAAGGACATGGTTGGCCCCAGAATTCCACTCCTAAGAATTTATCTTGGGAAAATAATCATATGTGGAAATAATCACATATATCAAAATTGATATGTAAGAAATTTTATGGGAGGATTATTTATAAAGTGAAATACTATAAATAAGTGCAACGTAATGGGAAATTGGTAAGATAAAGTACCTATTATCACAATTATTACTAACTCATTAAAGATCATGTGGAAAAGAATATCAAAGTGAAAAATTATCAAAAAATATGTATAACATATTACTAAGTTAAAAAGAGATACAAATCCATATATGCGGTATACAATTTTGTAAACAAAAATATGCATATGTTTACATGGGAAAATTCTAGAAAGACATCCCCTAAAAAGCCCACTGTGGTATGGCACTATTAGTGATTTGTTTTGTCGTTCTGTTTTTAATTTAAGCACATTAAATTTTCTAAGTTTTTATGTTATTATATAATGTTATTAAATTATTATTAGAAAAAAGTCTTAAAAATAAGGAAAAAAGTCATGAAATAACTCTTGAAAATTTGAAAACAGATAACTCTAGCTCTTGACTACATAAAAAAAAAAAAAAAAAACAGTGAGAGAGCCAAAAAGTTGGCTTAAATTCAATGTTCAGAAAACTAAGAACAGGGCAACTGGTCTCATCACTTCATGGCAAATAGATGGAGAAACAGTGGCTGACTTTATTTTGGGGGGGCTCCAAAATCACTGCAGATAGTGACTGCAGCCATGAAATTAAAAGACACTTACTCCTTGGAAGAAAAGTTATGACCAACCTAAACAGCATATTAAAAATCAGAGATATTACTTTGCCAACAAAGGTCCATAAAGTCAAAGCTATGGTTTTTCCAGTAGTCATGTATGATGTGAGAGTTGGACTATAAAGAAAGCTGAGTGCTGAAGGACTGATACTTTTGAACTGTGGTGATGGAGAAGACTCTTGAGAGTCCCTTGGACTGCAAGGAGGTCAAACCAGCCTATCCTAAAGGAAATCAGTCCTGAGTATTCATTGGAAGGACTGATGCTGAAGCTGAGTATTCATTGGAAGGACTGATGCTGAAGCTGAAACTCCAATACTTTGGCCACCTGATACAAAGAACGGACTCATTTGAAAAGACCCTGATGCCAGGAAAGATTGAAGGCAGGAAGAGAAGGGGATGACAGAGGATGAGATGGTTGGATGGCATCACCACCTCAATGGACATGAGTTTGAGTAAACTCCAGGAGTTGGTGATGGACAGGGAGGCCTGACATGCCACAGTCCACGGGGTCACAAAGAATCGGATATGACTGAGTGACTGAACTGAACGAACTTGACTACATGACTTCAAAGAAATCTTGGTATTGTTAATTACTGAGGAACTTTTTTTCCTCAAACATCAGTTATCATTTGTATTTCTAATAATTATAATTATTTGTAATTCATTTGGTTGGGGGTCTTAATTTATAAAATTGAGTCAAACAAAAATTAGATTAAATAACTATCTTTTGGTACAAGTCATCCACTATAGTCACTAAATATCTCAAGTACATTTTCTATAACATGGCCTTAAATTTTCAACATAACCTTTATGGGATTATAATGAAAAGGCTTCTTATTAAATCCATTGAAATCACAATACTAATAGATATTTCTAATGTTTGCTAGCGTTTTGGTTCTTTTGCTATTTACCATAATTAATGCTAATACATTAACAGAAAGGAAATTATATCCACACCCAAACATGTGGATATTCATATCCACACATTCAGAACACATATTATTATTGTTGTTCAGTCACTAAGTTGTGTCCAGTTCTTTGTGACCCCATGGACTGCAACACACCAGGCTTTGCTAACATTGATTATGTTCTAGCTGCTGCTGCTGCTGCTAAGTCGCTTCAGTTGTGACCGACTCTGTGGGACCCCATAGATGGCAGCCCACCAGGCTCCACCATCCCTGGGATTCTCCAGGCAAGCATACTGGAGTAGGGTTCCACTGCCTTCTCCCTTATGTCCTAGAGCTTGGTCAAATTTATGTCCGTTGAGTCAGTGATGCTATTTAACCATAGCATCCTCTGCTGCCCCATTCTCATTTTGCCTTCCCTCTTTCCCAGCATCAGGGTCTTTTCCAGTAAGTCAGTTCTTGGCATCAAGTGACCAAAGTATTGGAGCTTCAGCTTCAGCATCAGTCCTTTCAGTGAATAGTCAGGGTTGATTTGCTTTAGGATTGACTGGTTGGATCGCCTTGTGGTCCAAGGGACTCTCAAGAGTCTTCTCCAGCACCATGGTTCAAAAACATCATTTCTTCAACATTCAGCCTTCATTATGGTCTAACTCTCACATCTGTACATGACTACTAGGAAAAACCATAGCTTTGACTAGATAGACCTTTGTCAGCAAAGTAATGTCTCTGCTTTTTAATATGCTGTCTAGGTTTATCATAGCTTTTCTTCCACAGAGCAAGTGTCCTTTAATTTCATGACTGCAGTCACTGTCCACAGCGATTTTGGAGCCCAAAAAAGTAAAATCTGTAGCTGCTTCCACTTTTCCCCCTTCTATTTGCCATAAAGCGATGGGACCAGATGCCACAATCTTACTTTTTTGAATGCTGAGTTCTAAGCCAGCTTTTTTACTCTCCTCTTTCACTCTCATCAAGAGGCTCTTTAGTTCTTCACTTTTTGACATTAGAGTGGTATCATCTGCATATCTGAGGTGTTGATATTTCTCCCAGCAATCCTGATTCCAGTTTGTGAGTTATCCAGCCCATCATTTCACATGACATACTTTGTATAGAAGTTAAATAAGTAGGCTGACAGTATATAGTCTTGTCATATTCCTTTCCCAGTTTTGAACGAGTCAGTTGTTCCATGTCTGGTTCTGTTTCTTCTTAACCTGCATTCAGGTTTCTAAAGAGACAGGTAAGGTGGTCTGGTATTTTCATCTCTTTAAGAATTTGCCACAGTTTGTTGTGACCCACACAGTCAAAGGCTTTAGCATAATAAATGAAGCTAATGTTTTTCAGGAATTCCCTTTCTTTTTTATGATCCAACTGATGTTGGCAATTTGACCTCAGTTCCTCTGCCTTTTCTAAGTCCAGCTTGTACATCTGGAAGTTCTCAATTCATGTACTGCAAAAGCCTAGCTTGAAGGATTTTGAGCGTTACCTTGCTAGCATGTGAAATGAGTACAACTGTATGGCAGTTTGAGCATTCTTTGGCATTGTTTTTCTTTGGGATTGGAATGAAAACTGACCTTTTCCAGTCCTGTGGCCACTGTTGAGTTTCCCAAATTTGCTGGCATATTGAGTGCAGCACTTTAATAGTATCATCTCTTAGGATTTGAAGTAGTTCAGCTGCATATCTATCACCTCCACTAGCTTTGTTTATAGTGATGCTTCCTAAGGCCCAGTGGCTTCACACTCTAAGATGTCTGGCTCTAGGTGAGTGATCACACCATCAGTGGTTATATGGGTTATTAAGACATTTTTTACATAGTTCTTCTGTGTATTCTTGGCACCTCTTCTTAGTCTCTTCTGCTTTTGGAGTACCCAGGTGGCTCAGTGTTAAAGAATCCACTTGCCAAGCAGGAGGTGCAGGTTCAATTCCTAGGTCAGGAAGATCCCCTGGAGAAGGAAATGGTGACGCATTCCAGTACTCTTGCCTGGGAAATCCTATGGACAGGGGAGCATGGGTCACAGAGTCTAATACAACCTAGTGACTAAACAACTACAAACTGGCTCAAAGCTATGAACATCTTCATGAACACACCTAAATAATTATGTATATAAATTTGTATCAGAGAATGCTTTATATTCCTTAAAATGCTTAAACAATTAAATTATTTTCACTTAAAATTCTAAAGCTTTATTTTTCAGAGAACTGAGTAGGAAATTAAAAAGTTATTATCTGTTTGGAAACACTTCAGTTCTGTCACCCAATTTTCTAGTTACATCTTTCACTACCTTATGCCTCTGATAATATCAGGCAATCTAAATTAACAGAATCTTAGGTACATCAAAAGAAAAATATCAAACCTTAGAATGCAAACATATCTCTTAAGCTTCTAAATTTGAAAATGCCTTTTAAACTCGAAAATGATTTCCAATGTCTTTGCACTGAAGGACAAATTTAAAACTATTTCACTGTTAGAAGAAGGAAGGAAGGCAGACATAGTGAAAGAAATACAAAAAGAAAGAAGAATAAAGGCAAAAAGAGGGAAAGTCAGCAGAAAAAGGAGACAAAAGCAAAAACAAACAAACAAACATGCTGCAAGTAACCAAGCATCCTGGATATCTGGGACCAGGCTTCCCTACAATTGCTACCACTGGTCATCAGGAGTTAGGGGCAAAGAACATTCAAGAACATTATCAGCATCTACATCTAAAAAGGAATGAATAAGGAAAGTGTCTTATACTTTTTGACCATTTAAAAACATTATTAATAGAATCTTTACAGAAAAGTGTGGTGTATTTAAAACAAGTAGTTATAAGTATATGTCAATATATACAAACCTCATGGTAATCAGAAATCAAAAAACTAGAATAGATACACAAACACTAGAAGAGAGCACTAGCATACTACTAAGAAAATCATCAAATCACAAGGAAAAAAACAAAAAGAAGAAATGGAAAGAAAAAAACTATATAACTGCAAAACAAGTAATATAATGACACTAGATACATACTTTTCATTAGCTACTTTAAATGTCAGTGTAATACGTGTTGGTAAGGATGTAGAGAAAATGGAACCTTACTACACTGTCATTGAAAATGTACATTAAAAAAAAAAGAAAATGTACATTGAAGCAGCCACTATGAAAAACAGTATGGAGGTACCTAAAAAACTAAAAATAGAACTATCATATGATACAGCAATTCCACCAGAGTACATATCTGGAAAAAATGAAAACTATAATTTGAAAAGATATATGCATTACAATGTTCAGAGCAGCACTATTTTAAAAGCCAAGTCATGGAAACAATCCTAGTGTCCATTAACAGATGAATGGATTAAGACATGGTGTACGTATGTATACACACATATACACAATGGCTTGGGCAAACTCCAGGAGATGATGAGGGACAGGGAGGCCTGGCATGCTGCAGTCCATGGGGTCGCAAAGAGTCGGACACAACTGGGCAACTGAACAACAACATATATGATGAAGTATTACTCAGCCATAAAAAAAGAGTGAAGTTCTGTCAGCAACATGGATGGACCTAAAGTATACTATGCTTAATGAACTAAGTCAGACAGAGAAAGGTCAAATACTATATGATTATCATTTATATGAGGAATCTAAAATTAGTAGAAATGAATGTATATGCAAGACAGAAACAGACTCACAGATACAAAAAATAAACTACTGGTTACCAAAGGGGAGAAGGAAGGAGGGAGGGGTAAATTAGGGTTATGGGGTTAAGAGATAAACAAACTACTATGTATAAAACAGAAAAACAGAAAGATATATTGTATAGCACAAGGAGTTATAGCCATTATCTGGTAATAACATTTAATTAAGTATAATCTCTAAAAGTACTGAATCCCAAAGCAATATACTTGAATCTAGTATAATATTGTAAATCACCTATACTTCAATAAAAAAAAAGGTCTGATGTATTATTTTTGTTGCCATTTCTTTGTTGGCTTTGGTGTATTACTTACATCGAAGCTCTCAATACTATTACATGCAATAGTTCCTGCAGCAGATCAAGAGACAATCAGAAAAAATCTGTATTCAGATAAGCTACCTAATATGAAAAATTTATAATCACCTGAATGATTATAGCAACCTAACTCAAAATTCTTCAGGTGATTAAATAGACTGATAAATGAAGTACAATAAATTAATCCAGCTGAAAAATTAAAAAAAAAAAAACAGATACAAAGTACATGTGAGCTAAACTTAGAAAATTAAAAAACGGGGAAAGTGAAAGTGAAGTCACTCAGTCATGTCCGACTCTTTGTGACCCATGGACTGTAGTCGGCCAGGCTCCTCCATCCATGGGATTTTCTAGGCAAGAATACTGGACTGGGTTGCCATTTCCTTCTCCAGGGGATCTTCCTGACTCAGGGATAAAACCTCGGCCTCCTGCATTACAGTCAGACTCTTTACTGTCTGAGCCAACGGGGAAGAAAGGAATAAAATGATCTCAGCCATTCTGGATGTAAAATAAAGATTGATGTGGGCTATATACAGCACATATGCCTAATGATACAAAAAGTACACCCTGAGCTATCTAGACAAATTTGCTTATTTCTGAGAACCCCAAAATCATCACTGTTCTGAAAATAGCCCTGAGGTAAAAAATCACATCCCATTTATTGGCATGCAAATATGCACATCAGGCTTGAAAAGGGTAATATTTCTTGGTCAAATGAAATCTCTTCAAAATAGAAGAAGAAGTTAGACTCGGAAGTGCCTTCTAAATAGAAGTATATGCAGAAGGCAAACATGATACAGTTGCTTATAAGAAACAAAATAGACATTTGAGAATCAATGTTAGATTTTTTATATCTGGAGAGTTTCTGAAACAAGATAAACTAGATAAATACAGTATGGTTGTGTCTATGAGAGATGTCACAATCATTCATCATACTTTCCTATTGACAAAATGTGATTAGATTTTTTAAATAACAATGAAGTAAAGCTTGTTTTAATAAACATAGGGATGAGAAGAATCAAAGAGCTTGCTTCAGACTTACACGTAAGTCTGAGAAATGACCATGGAACTACATAGGCAATATTCTCCTAAATCTACCTGTACTTTTCAAGGTGGCAGATGAACCAATGCCATCTCATGTTAAATGCAGACTCTCTCAAAGCTGTGGTTGAGTTTACCTTCCCAGGAAAGGAACTATTTCAGAAGATAAAAACAAAAACAATATTGTAGAGGATTTATGTTTATAAACTGCATTCATATATAATATTATTTGATCCTTTAAATAATTAAACAAATGACGTCATTGAGGTTTGGAGAGATTAAGAAATATACCAGAGGCCACTAGACAATATATTATTAAGTCAAGATATAAATGAGGTTTTGAATAGCTGGTTCTGTAGAAGGGCTCTTATATGTCTTTTTACTCTGAGGACCCAGGAACTGACTGTGGTGGTCTTATGAACAGTCTGAGACAGGTTTTCATCAGCCTCACATTAACAAAGGAGTGTCTTCCTCCTTTTAAAAAAATTGGGTCTCAAAAGACCAAATTTAGAGTAAGACATACTTTGTGGTCTTCCACCACTTTCTTCTACAGCAAACACATTTTCTGAAAATCTTTTCTTTCTATAGGAATACTAGATACAGATGATTTTGATTCACCTATATAATATGTCCCTCTCTATCATTCTTTATCCCTTTCAAACTGAAACTGAAAAAATATAATCTTATATTTCCTATTATTTGTGTAAGTAACATTTAAGTTACAGGGATCAGTAAATAAGAAATGGTCGAGGTACAATCTCAAATAGGTTTTTAGAAAAATATTCAACCCAAAATATCATACCTATTAAAAGTATTCTGCTTAAAGGACAAAATTCAAGGAAATGAATGTTATTTCTTAGGCTATGTGACTTTGCTGTGAGAATGCAAACCCCTGAGGATCTTGGTTTACCACAATAAATTTCAATACACCTTTACAGAACTGACTTTTAAGATAAGTAGTCACCCAGTTGTGTATCTTTAATGTTTATAGGAACGTACCAGGTAACAGTTCTCAGAAAACCTCTCAGAGAAAATAATTAAAAGATCAATGTTCCCTTCTCCCTAAAATTCTTCTATAATAGGCAATTGTGTTCTATCCAAAAGTCTGAATTTATGAAATCCATAAATGTTTGAGTTAACAAAAAAGGCAGAAGTTCTTGAGGATCAGGAAGGATAAGACACAGAAATTAGACAGGCCACCCCACTCCACATGGTCAGGGGGTGCAGAGGAAAGAGGTGGGGTGCAGAGGAAAGAGGTAGGGTGCAGATGAAAGGGATTAAAAGCTGTTGGATCCAAATGGTGTATTTTTATTTAAAGTCTCTCTTGAGGTTTTCTCTTTGGGAAATTCACTGCAGGTAGAGTCTCTCATCTCAGGCATCAGGTGCAGTTAAAAAAAAAAAGCTTGTAATCTCCACTTTCTTGAAAAGAATATCACCATCCTATCCCTTGGCCTTTGGAAATCAAGCAGAAACCAGGGATAAATCTCAGGAGAAAGTCTCAGGAGGTATAAATATCCAATTCAAGCTTGATGTTCTAGGCCGTATAGAGACATATTTTCCTATTCTTTGGAATTTTTTTTCCATAGGTTTACCTAAAACTGCCTCTTCTCATCATAAAATAGTAACATCTCAAGGTCTGAGATGAAGATGAAGGCCTTAAACAAATATACAAAAAAAGGGAGTTCAGCCAGTTTTCTATGTAGGCCTTAGGCCTAGTTATAAGTAAGACAGATGACCTCCAAACTCTACACAGTACTACCCACTTCTGTAGGAGATATACCTGAAGCTGGGGGGCCCAAAGCCCACGTAGGAACAAAGCGTCTATTTGCCTGTTCTTATCCTTCATGCATCTCTCCTATCAAAGGAACTTCAAAGATATGAAAGCTACCACAACAGGTAGCTAATCAATAGGACAGACATTTAAGATGCCAGCTACTTTTCAACATCAGGTATATTTTTGTTTGAAAGTGATTAATACTCAGCTTTGCTACACTATATTCACCAAACCCAGAGATAAGCACTATTGATGGCGATTAATACGGACAGGTTACCATTTTAGCTAAAAAGACCAAAGCCAAGCCAAGATTACAGTACTATATCCACACGAAATCTTTCAAGGCCTCCAAGAGAGTGGCTCCTTCTGAGACTACAAGGTACTAGAGAGACTGCCCCTTCAAAATCAGTATTTGCAACTGGGATTTCTCATAAGGAAATTTACTTTTAGGGAGTTTGTTGTTGCTGTTGTTTTAGGCCTCATGGATATAGGTTCCTAACAGTCCACATGCTATTATAATTGAACTGTGTTGCTTTTGTGCTTAAAATCTTTCCATTGCTTCCCACTACCTACATCCATAGAACTCATGTAA
The DNA here is from genome assembly GCA_006410935.1 of Redunca redunca. Classification (NCBI taxonomy): domain Eukaryota; kingdom Metazoa; phylum Chordata; class Mammalia; order Artiodactyla; family Bovidae; genus Redunca; species Redunca redunca. The sequence goes on from SJYQ01004517.1 coordinate 339,655, forward strand.
AGTTCTTAACAATCTGGTTCTGTCCACATTCCATCAGACAGACAGATACTCTGTGCTCAAGCTATGCAAAAGGAACACTATGACAAATTTAGACAGTGTATTAAAAAGCAGAGACATCACTTTGTCAATGAAGGCCTGCACAGTCAAAGCTATGGTTTTCCAGTGGTCATATATGGAAGAGTTGGACCATAAAGAAGGCTGAGTGCCAAAGAATTGATGCTTTTGAATTGTTCTGGAGAAGACTTGACAGTCCCTTGGACTGCAAGGAGATCAAACCCATCAATGCTAAAGGAAATCAACCCCAAATATTCATTAGAAGGATTGATGCTGAAGCTGAAGCTCCAATATTTTGGCCACCTGATGCAAAAAGCCAACTTACTGGACAAGACCCTGATGAAAGATTGAAGGCAAGAGGAGAAGTGGGCGACAGAGGATGAGATGGTTGGATATCATCACCAGCTCAATGATGATGATGAGTTTGCTCAGGAGGATGAGCAAACTCTGGGAGACAGTGAAGGACAGGGAAGCCTGGCATGCTGCAGTCCTTGAGGTCACAAAGAGTCAGACAAGACTTGGTGACTGAACAACAACCACAAGGGGGAGAAAAAGATATGCTTTCTCTTTCAAATGCAATACCTTTGGATATAGTGCTCCATCTACTAGAAATTCCACCTACTCTGTTTACTGTCATTGCATCTTCAAGATTTTTCTCAAATTGCCTGCTCTACGAAGCCCTCTTTTTTCTAGATAGCAAACTAAGCACTCCCTAAGAATCTGTGAAGAAGGCTGAATGCCGAAGAATTGATGCTTTAGAACTGTGGTGTTGGAGAAGACTCTTGAAAGTCTCTTGGACTGCAAGGAGATCCAACCAGTCCATTCTGAAGGAGATCAGCCCTGGGATTTCTTTGGAAGGAATGATGCTAAAGCTGAAACTCCAGGACTTTGGCCACGTCATGCAAAGAGTTGACTCATTGGAAAAGACTCTGATGCTGGGAGGGATTGGGGGCAGGAGGAGAAGGGGACGACAGAGGATGAGATGGCTGGATGGCATCACTGACTTGATGGATGTGAGTCTGAGTGAACTCCGGGAGTTGGTGATGGACAAGGAGGCCTGGCGTGCTGCAATTCATGGGGTCGCAAAGAGTCGGACACGACTGAGCGACTGAACTGAACTGAACTGAAGAATCTGCCTGCCAAGACAGCAGACGCAGATTCAAACCCTGGGCAGGAAGATCCCCTGGAGAAGGAAACAGGAACCCACTTCACTATTCTTACCTGGAAAATCCCATGGACAGAGGAGCCTAGTAAACTACAGTCCATGGGGTCGCAAAGAGTCAGACATGACTTAGTGAATAAACAACAATTAATGTTAAACTGCATCGATGCATGCCCCACTGGACTATAAGCTTCTTAAAGACAAACATAGATCCCCTTTTTTGAGTATGTACTATGTGCCAAAACCAAAACAAATTTGATATTTTACTTCTACAGCTCCACCTTTAAAACAATTATGAAGGCAAATATTTGTATTTTCATTATACAGGTTAAGAGGAAGAGGTTCAAAATCACGTTGCTGTTAAGTAGAGGAAGCAGAATTCCTATATGATCCTTCTGGCCGCATGTCAGTACTCCTTCCATAAGCAGCACTCTAGCTCTCACTACAAACACTGCAGTCTCATCCATCCTGTATCCTTAGTATGAGGCACAAAGTGAGAACCCTAGACACTCAATAAACATGTGCTGAGAGTGAAGAAATGATTGCTTAGGTGTTTCTTATGCCCACTTTGCTTTGTGTTACTCAGAACGAATCAACTGTGATGCAAAACTATTTTTCTCAACAGAGAGTCATTTCTATCATAGTCCCAGCAAAATGTTAGAAAATAAAGCCATTTGATGTTGCACTACAAGTTCTAGAGAGCAAGAACTTTCAGTTCTAGGTAGTAACATTTTTTTCAGGATTTCTTTGGCAGCAGTTACATAATTCATATTTAATAAGCCTGCTCTGTGTTCCCATAAAGTTTTGCATCATCTCTACTTTAGCACTTGATATTTAGTTACTTGAGTGCATATCTGTCTTCCTTCTAGATAATTACCTACTTTAGGGCAAGGATCTACTCTCACTCATTTCCCCATACAAGATGCTCACGTTGTTGTCAAAAAATCTGACACAGTAACACCAAACGAATCTAAGCCAAGCAAACAACAAGCTATCTAAAATCATGTGGAATAATCATTTTACAGAGTTTCCCAGGTATCTTTGAGTTTAATCCTTTAAAATAAAGATTTCAGTTTATTTTGCATAGAAGCCTTTCTAAAATGTTTGTTCCTTTCTTTTTAAAGAAATCACACTTAAAATAATTTAAACTATTTTAAACATTCACTATTTTTCTACTCTAGGAGAATGATTGCTTCAGACAGCTAACTCCATGCACCATAGTCTCAGATGATGGCACATTTTATGCTTTTATGTTCGCTTTTTGTTTGGATTTTTCTTCCCCTGGCTTCTTTTACTATCAAACTGTGAGAATTCAGTTCTCAGGATCATGAGTGTTTCTGCCAATAGAAATGGTTAATAATTTTCATTTGGGGGAGGTATTTACTTATAAGCAGTATGCAAAGCACTTTATTTCCATCATTTAACTTAATCCCAACAAATTTCCAAGAGAGTGTAGAATTGGCTCTGGCTCCTCAAAGCACTTTTCAATTTTTACTGACATGTTCCTCATGAGTAAAGCTGTATGCATGTGTATGTGTGAAGCTGCACAGTCAAGTCTGACACTGCAGCTCCAAGGACTGTAGCCTTCCAAGGCTCCTCTGTCCATGAATTTCCCAGGCAAGAATACTAGAGCAGGTTGCCATCTCCCACTCCAGGGATCTTCCCAACCCAGGGATCAAACCCACATCTCTTAGTGTCTCTTGCATGGCAGGCAGGTTTTATACCAGTGAGCCACCTGGGAAGCCCCATCCAAACAGGCCTTCCAAAAGCTGTATAGTTTATTTTAGGGCTATAACTAAATGTGGCTAAGTTGTTACCATCCCTTTTTTCAGAAGGCCTCATCCAAATGATTTTATTTCAGTTAGCATCATTACAGCATGGGTAGATACTTCACTGTTTATCAATCTATTCTTACACTCTTACTTAATGTTTAAAATAGCACATAGTTGGGACTGCTAATGTCTCTCAAAAAGCTCTATGTGATACCTGTATCAGATAAAATACTTGGTAGGAAAGGTTAAGAGTAAAATAAGGGGATAAGTGATGGTTTTCAAATTGATGGCAAAGAATGTGTATTTGCTCTGTGTTGCAGAATTACAATGTTAAGAATGTTAGAATGTTAAGAATGCATGCTTTTTATTCCATCATGGGAGAACTCTCTATGGGAGAACAGTCCCATAATGGAAATAGTAACTCCACATCTCAATCCTTCACTTTCAAGGTAGCCTGATATTCCAACCCTACAGCTACTGGCCTGTTAAAGTGTCCCAGGCACTGTATTCTAGTTCATTCTAGTTCTCATTTGGATCTTTTCAATTACAAGCCCACTATCTCTTTGATGAAATTTTATTTGCATTGTGTTGCTCAGCCTCCTCGCTTTCAACTTCTTCCTTGTAACCTTCAGTTTGGATCTGCTCCACCTACACTCTATGCTTTAGACTGCCTCAGAAAATGCCTCTTGGTCCAATCATTTAAACTTTTTGCACCTTAACTTATTCTTATGTAAAATGAGAGTAAAAATACCTATCTTGTATGACTGCTATGAGAATTAAATTGCTTAATATATGTAAAGTGTTTAGATAAATGCCTGGAATATAATAAATGCTACCTAAGAATTAGCTGGGCATCACAGGTGGCTCAGTACTAAAGAATCTGTCTGCCAATGCAGGAAATGTGGGCTCCATCCCTGGGTGGGGAAGATCCCCTAGAGGAAGATACCCAGTCCAGTATTCTTGCTTGGAAAATTCCATGGACAGAGGAGCCTGGCGGGCTACAGTCCATGGAGTCTCAAAAGAGTTAGACAAGACAATGACTAAAAAAAAAAAAAGAATGAAAACAAAGTGACAAAGCCTCTATTAAATGTGTTAGTACTTCTATCAGTTAGGGTTCTCCAGAGTAACAGAATAGAGAGAAAGACAGAGATGCAAAGAGAGATTCATTTTAAGGAGTTGACTCTTGGAATCCTAGAGACTGGCAAGTTTGAAATATGCAGGGCAGACCATCTCAAGGATTGGTATTGCAATCATGAGGCAGGATTCTTTCTCTGAAAAATCTCTGTTAGGCTTTTAAGGCCTTCAACTATTAATAATTTCATGAGGCTTACACCCATTATCAAGAGTAATCTCCTTTACTTAAAGTCAACCAGTATTATGTTAACCACGTGTACAAAATACCTTCACAGTAACATCTAGATTAGTGTTTAAATAACTTGGTGCTACAGCCTAGATAAATTGGCACATAAAACTACCACAGTACTATAAAGAAATCTCCAGAATATTCTGTGTTTTACACTTCTTTAAGAATCAGGGTAGTCAATGACTTGAGGCATTAGTGACTCACTTACTCTTGTAGATTCTGTACTAGAGAACTTCTTATGTTTTCCTGCTGGAATGATACCTGGTATTATATTGATTCATTTTTCATCACATTGTGCAAGATAGCCATGACAGATTAAAAATAAAATAACTTTCCTTCTTTAAATAAGTAACAAGGGGTTATTCATATGTTAAGCCATGATCTTGTGTTATTTACTTTAAATCACAGCTGCATACATACAATCATGTCATACATAATTACTAATAATGAAATAGCTGAGAACAGTAAAATATATGAAATTTCATAAAATGTTTAATAGTGCATTCACATAGATTTTTAATCCCCAAGACACCTTAGAATCTGTTCTTGATCCAGTGTTACAAGTTAGATAATCAGAAATTTTCTGGAACACTCTCAATTGAGGCTTCCCAGGTGCCACTAATGGAAAAGAACCTGCCTGCCAATTCTGGAGACATAAGAATTGTGGGTCCGAACCCTGGGTAGGGAAGATCTCCTGGAGGAGGGCAGGGAAACCCACTGCAGAATTCCTGACTGGAGAATCCCATAGACAGAGAAGCCTAGCCAGCTGCAGTCCATAGTGTCACAAAGAGTCAGACACGACTGAAGTGACTTAGGGTGCATGCTACTGCCCAGTTTCATATTCTTATATAGCTTCAAAACTATAGGGCTTTTAGATAAGACAATAATATAATCAATTTATATATTGCATGAACATTTACTAAATGGCTAGTCTATGCAGGGGTGTGAACTAGTACTAATACAGGGACATAAGCCATATACACAGAACACTTCCTGAGTCCATAATCTTGTAAGGGACTTCTACTCTGCTCCCAAATAACTATAATACAATGTGGAAAGTTCTAAGCTCCCTAAGAGAAAAATACTAAGCTGATTCAAAGCAATACTATATTTCTTGATTAAAATAACAAATCCTGTGAGTTTTCCACATAAATTCTCCATGGACGAAGTATTAGGCAGGTAAACTTCTTTGGATCTAATGTTATATAGGTTACACCTCATGTTATACACCTGTATATGACATCAAGCTTGTATAGTATCAATATTTGCAATATTTTTCACAGTTACATTTTTATTATCAAGTTATTGATAGTTCTACCTCATGAACAAATCTCATTCTCTGACCATAATATCTTAGAACTGGATTGACCCCTTACATATACTTTAAGCTCCTTTCTCTATGGGAGCAAAATTTGAGAGAATGTGAAGACTTCTATATCTTTCTTGTCAAAATATTCTGCCTGTTGAATAAGCATGGTCATTATAAAACTGCATAATTGCAAAAATGGCAAAAAAATGAATTTTTAAAGAGAACAAGTTATTAAAAGAGCTGAGCTATCAACCCAAATCAAGTCTGTAGCAGGAAAGAGAATAGTCTCTCCAACCTAACCATTCTCTCGAAGACTGCTAATGACCCAGTAGCATCACTGACTCTGATAGCAACACAATCTGCTAAAAGGTTCATGTGTAGGGAAAGATGTAGAACTACGTGACATCATTTTAAGCCCATAACTGCCTTATATTCTGCCACACAATAATTACTTTAAAGGACACAGTAAGCTGTTAACCACCGTGACTCATCTTTATACTTTTAACAACTTCCTAATGTAGGACTAGTATCTTTTTCCTGAATCAACCAAGAAATTTCAAGACATGCTTCTAGTATGACATACATGTATACAGAAATGTACATATATATAGTAATATATGCAGGAATGTATAGTAGTAGTACATTATTATCTATATTATATATAGACAGAAAAACATCACATTTTTCTCATATATCAAGGAAAATATAGTCAATCATCCACTCAATAAACATTTATTGAATACATATTGCCTAACAATCAGTAGGAAAAACAAAAAACAATATAGTTAGTTGTACGGTGGTTTAGTTACTAAGTTGTGTCCAACTCTTGTTACCCCATGCGCTGTGGCCCACCAGGCTCCTCTGTCATGGGATTTCCCAGGCAAGAATATTGGAGTGGGTTGCTATTTCCTTCTCCAGGGGTTCTTCCTGACCTATGGGTCAAACCCAGGGCCTCTGCATTGCAGGCGGATTCTTTACCAACTGAGCCAGCAGGGAAGCACCATGGAGAAATTTAATACTTGCTATCAGGCTGCTCAAAATCTAACAGATGAGGCATTTGAGCAACTAGTTCTAATAAAATACAATGAATAATCTAACAGAGGCCTTGGGCAGCACACAGCAGAGAAGAATCTGTTCTTCTTGAGGTCATTAGAAGACTGGTGATAGACAACTAAGCCTTTAAAAGATTAAAGTAGGACATTTCCAGATGAAAACAAAGGGATGAATATTCCAGACAGGAGAAATAACAAGAACAAGGCTTAAGTTAGGCTTAACTTGAGTTTGGGCCAGACTATTAAGGCTATACCAAGGTAAATGCTATGTTAAGGAAATGGAACAACAGCCAGTAATCAATAAGGATCAATAGGTAGTTTTTAAACTGTTGCATTATGGGGGTTGAGCTACAAAACGAAAGACTAAATTATGAGGATCAATTTGAAGCCTGTTGTGAAATCTCTTAGCAAGTTTCTATGAAAGACTGAATTGGATCAGTGGCATTGTGAACAGAGAGAAAGATAAAACTTAAAGAAATTTCAAAGTGATAAAATTAGTGGGATTTTATAGTTAAATATCTACACACTATCTCAATAACATATCATTTAAGGTCCAGTGATTCTAGTAAATATGAATATGATACACTTTCACTACATTTCAGCAATATTAGGTAGAAAACTGAAGTACTTTTGCTGTTCTGGATCAGATTATTGGAAGATTAGCTAAAATCCTCCAAAGAAAATTATTACTTTAAATAATGCAGAGATAAAAGCTGAGCTAACATTCAACCTCAGCAAAGTAACCACCAGCTCCATAAGTTACTCACAGGTTTCCCTAGGTAATTAATTTTGCCACTCGTGTTGTCCTTTCTATTACAAGTTAGTTTGACTGCATTTTCTAAATTTGACATAATTTTATTCTTTACAAGTCAAGTTATTACACAGGAGAAATGATGCTTGTAAAGAAAAATTCAGTGTCCTTAAGAAGGGAAATGCATAATTCTCCAGGTATTCAGTTGAATATTTTCTAGTGCAGTAGCCACCTAATTGGTCTCCCTGTCACCAGTTTCTCCCTTCTCCAATCTACCATGTGTGATGTTGCCAGTTTAACCGTCCTCAGCATAGCTGATAATGCTACTTCCTTACACAAAAACTTTCTATGGCTCACAACTGCCTAAAGAAGAGTATCTAAACTCTGTTTAATTAAAGCTTTCAATCAGCTCAAATCACCCATTAGTCTTAGTCTCGCCTCCCCTGTCTGCTGAACCTGACTGCTCACTATCCATAAAGCCCTTCTGCTCTCTTCTAGGAAGGGACATGGGATGTCAGGCATGTGTTTATTAATCCTCACAACACCACAGCTGATGTTGATCAAGTTATTTAACTTTTCTGAGGCTTAGTTTCATCTTCTACAAATTAGAAATAATAATATCGACCTACCACCTCAAATTCCATTTAAAACAAGATGAGCAATCAATAAAATGCTTACCTTTCTGGATTGTTATCAAGATTAGAAAATAATACATTAGAAGTGCCTAGTCTGGACTTGAATTATAGGCAAAAAGTTTTATTACTCTTTCAAGTTTTTGATAAGTTTTCTATATCTGGAATACTTGTCACTTCAACCAAAGCCTTAAGCATAACACAAAGACCAGTGCTAAAGCTATCTAGCCATGAAACCATCTGCAATATTCTAGTGAAAACTGCTCTTTTTCTCCTGTAGTGTCATGGGGAAATCCCTGCCTTGAAGTCAAACTCCTAACTGCCTCACTTTCTAACATGATCCTGGACAACTTGCCTGTGCACAGCTTCCTCATTTCTAATATGGACGATGACATCAGTGTTACCTGGCTCACTAAGTCATTATGAGAACCAACTAAGGTTAAGTGATATCTTCAAACACATAATGGTCCACACATATGAGACACAGTAACTCCTTCTAAAGTATAAGATCAAATAAGGAGCCTTGTCTTCCTCATTTTTGTAACTGATATAAAGAAAAAACAGGGATTCCCAAGTGGCACTGTAAGAATCCTCCTGCCGATGTAGGAGACGCAGGTTAGATCTCTGTGTGGAGAAGATTCCCTGGAGTAGGAAATGGCAACACATTCCAGTATTCTTGTCTGGAAAATTCCATGGACAGAAGAAGTCTGGCAGGCTCCAGTGTAGAGTTGGGCCGCAAAGAGTCAGACATGACCAAGCGCGTATGCACAGCCACCACTACCAAAGAAAGAGATCAAGCCCAAGAAGAAGAGAAAAACTAGTCTTCAGGTCAGGAACTAGAAGATTGGAAGAATCAATCAAGTGAACGTACAAGCAAAGGGAATTGGGTAGAACTGAGGCTACAGAAAAGGTGTTTCTGAGGTTCACTTTTATAAACCAGTTGTGTGCAAAGGCAAGTGGCAGCTTAAAGACACTCCACACAGCAGATATTCTATAAGTGATGGGGAAGGGAAGGAAGAGGGAGGTGGGGAGAAAGGGAGAAAAGGGACGGGGAACAGGAGGGAAGACAGTTTTATTATTCCTTACAAGTGCTAATTTCTGTACCTCTTGCCAAGGTGGTATAACAAAAAGATTAACTAGTAGTTTAAAGCTTATGTGTGAACCTTTAAGGTTCCTTCTCTCTAATTCTGCCTCTTTTCTCCACTCTAAATCTCTCCCATTCATCGTTAATTCCCATTTATCATCATTTATCCCCTCTCCACCAGGTTCCCCACCCCAAATAATTACTCTTTTTCCACTGTCTCAAAGAGATAAATGAACAAAACAAAACAAAAACCTCTGCTCTTATTTAAATGTCAATATGGAGCTCTGACAAGCTCATTCAAGAGCTTGCTAACAGCTGTATTGTCTTAATTGTCTTACAGCAAGTATGCATATTTTAATAGGAATTACTAATCCTCTCTTTCTCCTCTTCAGCCCCAACAAAAAGCCCAGGGAAAGAATTCCAAGTAACAGCAATGGGCATATGAGAAGATATTTGCAAGACATATAGTAAAATTATCTTATATTCACATAATACTTCTGCTTTGTAATATACTTTCTCATCTGTTATTTGATCTGAATCCCCAGGGAGGAATGATGAAAGAAAAAAAACAAAATCCTATTTTTACCACACATTTTAACATAATGCAGTTTTATATAATTCAGTTTTCAAAGTTTTCTTATATATATCCTTTCATTTGCTTCTCCCCAATATGCAAGGGTTAGATGAGAAAGAGGAGAGTGAAAAAGCTGGCTTAAAACTCAACATTCAAAAAATGAAGATCATGACATCTGGTCCCAGCACTTCGTAGCAAATAGATGGGAAAACAATGGAAACAGTGACAGATTTTATTTTCTTGGGCTCCAAAATCACTGCAGATGGTGACTGCAGCCATGAAATTAAAAGACACTTGCTCCTTGGAAGAAAAGCTATGACCAACCTAGACAGCATATTAAAAAGCGGAGACATTACTTCAGTGACAAAGGTCCACACAGTCAAAGATATGGTTTTTCCAGTAGTCATGTATGGTTATGAGAGTTGGATCATGAAGAAAGCTGAGTATTGAAGAATTGATGCCTGTGAACGGTGGTGTTGGGAAAGACTCTTGAGAGTCCTTGGACTGCAAGGAGATCAAACCAGTCCATCCAAAAGGAAATCAACCCTGAATACTCATTTGAAGGACTGTGATGAAGCTGAAGCTCCAATACTTTGGCCACCTGATGTGAGAACTGACTCACTGGAAAAGACCCTGATGCTGGGAGGGATTGGGCGCAGGAGAAGAGGGGATGAAAGAGGACGAGATGGTTGGATGGCATCACCAACTTGATGGACATGAGTTTGAGCAAGCTCCAGGAGTTGGTGATGGACAGGGAGGCCTGGAGTGCTGCAGTCCATGGGGTTGCAAACGGTCAGACATGACTGAGCAACTGAACTGAATATGCAGGGGCATATTTTTCCTCCATCTACTGATGAAGTAAATGAGACTCAGAGATGTGAAAGGACTTTCCGTAAGCTCATATCAAAATAGCTACTATTTATGGAGCATTTACTAGGTTCAGGAATTGTACTAAGTATTTTATATGCCTTGTGTATTCTTCATACTCCACAACAATCTTATGAGGTGAGCATTACTATGTTAACATTCTACAGATAAAGGAATCGATGTGCACAGAGGTTAAGTAATTTGTCCATGGCCACACAGTCAACACACAGCAAAACCAGAATCTGAACACAGAGCTCTCAGCCGGCTCGAGTTTTCTGTTTTGCCAAGCTGCCTCCTTCCCAGCCCAAGGCTGTTACTGCAACATGGGTTAGTAATTGTTCAGTAATATAAAAATGCTTTCTTTCTATTACCAAGTTAGAACCGCAGGCTTCAGCTCAGTCACACAATCTCTGTTGAAAAAAATAGAGCGTATAAAAATTAATATATATAAACACTTAAAGCAGAAGTGGGGAGGATGTTATGTCCACTTCTTTCACAAGAGGATCAAAAATAGAAAACTCACCATACCTGGGAGCTAAAATCAGTTAAAACAGTGTTAGCAGGTAAGAGAGCAATACTGCCTCAGCATAGAACAAAACAGAAGAGAAAGAAATCATTTATGGCTCAGGAAAAATCACCTAAGAAACAAACAAAATCTAACCACAAATTATATGCTCATTTTAAAATGTTTAAAACAAGGAATGTCTTTGTTGTATTCCTAAAATAAAGTCTGAGTAAACAATTTCCATCTTGTTTCAAAGCTTCAACAACTCAACACAGAACAGCTCTGCTACAACTTGGTTGCTGCTACTTGTGATACCAACAACATGTGTGCCTAACAGCTCAGTCGTGTCCGACTCTTTGCAGCCCAATGGACTGCAGCCCACCAGGCTCATCTGTCCATGGATTCTCCAGGCAAGAATACTGGAGTGATAGCCATTCCCTTCTCCAGGGGATCTTCCCAACCCAGGTATCGAACCCAGGTCTCCTGCATCACAGGTGGATTCTTTACTGTCTGAGCCACCGGGGAAGCCCCATCAACATACATTACAGGTTAAATATTTTAATGGGGGGTGGCAGCAGCAAAAAAAAAAAAGGTCTACATTTCCAAAAACCTTCTATAAATCAGACTTTATGTTAAACAGGTAGAATTTTATCACATACCTGCTGAGGGAGTAAGAAGAGAGATCTCTCCCTTAGGCATCCAAGATGACATTTCAAGAACTAGTAGGTGAAGCTTATATTGAAAATGATCCCAGGCTGAACACAAACAGTAAATGTCATTTTATCTCAAGTCAAGAAAACTCTAAAACCTTGACCTCTAGGTCTTTTTAAAACTACATACTATTAAAATTATGTCAAAGCTTTTACTTTGGGACTCATCTGCTTTTGTTTCAAGGGAGAAATCAGTCATCGGGACACAACAGGGACTTTATAGGATCCAAAACAGTGACTCCATTGCCCTTGCTATCCACTTTAAGACACACTAAATATAGAGGTACAGGAAAGAAGCCTGTAGAAACTAATGAGTCAAGCCAACCCAGGCCAAAATAAAATATATTTATAATTTCTAAAAACATAAGATTCTGCATGACTTTGGGGAAAGTCAAATTAAGTCACTGATTGTTCAAAAGCTTCTGACGGTTTCTCACTTCTCTCAGAGCAAAATCTTCCCAATAGCCTACAAGACTGTGTACAACCTGGTCCCCTATTACCTCAGCACCCATTTTTCTGATTTCAACCTTCAAGGCAATAGTAATAGTAGATAAAAATCACTGAATTCCTACTATGTATCAGACACTCTATAAGCACATCACCTGGATAATTTCATATAATAACCTCAAAGCTCTTAGGAAAGGTACAAATATTCTCCCTGCCTTATTAAGAACCTACAACTTAGAATGGTTGAATAACTTATTCAAGGTCATATAACTTGTGTCAGGAGTAAACTATAACAACCTGTTACCCAGTCCAAGCTCATTCTGCTCGCAGCACAATAGGCAAATAAATCCAAGAGATGAGGTGTTGAGTCAAGGAATATGATTTCATTTGGAAAACTGGCTGACCAAGAAGATGACAGACTAAAGTCTCAAAATAACCATCTTGTAGGGCCCTGGTTGGGCTTCCCTGGTGGCTCAGCTGGTAAAGAAATCGCTTGCAATGCAGAAGACTCCTGTTCAATTCCCAGGTTCAGAAGATCCCCTGGAGAAGGGACAGGCTACCCACTCTAGTATTCTTGGGCTTCCCTTGTGGCTTAGAAGGTAAAGAATTCGCTTATAATACAGGAGACCTGGGTTCGATCCCTGGGTTGGGAAGATCCCCTGGAGAAGGGTATGTCAACCCACTCCAGTATTCTTGCCCGGAGAATCCCCATGGACAGGGGAGCCTGGTGGGCTATAGTCCATGGAGTTGCAAAGAGTTGGACACAACTGACCAACTAAGCACACAGCACAGGGGCCTGGATGCCAGGTTCTTTTATGGGTCAGAGACGGGAAGAGGTGAGGAAAACAGAGTAAAAAGACCATTTAATTCTGGCAAATATCTCCTAGAACGGCAAGCTTCAGGCAGGGGGATATGTTTGTTTCATTTGCTGATAGCCATTTCACAGGTGGTGTGAAATGGAATATCTCCTGCCATATATATCAATAAAAAAGAAGGTCACAGCTATCCTTGATTCTGGCCCTCCCAATGTGAATTTCTGAGCCAAGCCGACAAGTGGCACCACTCCCTGTGCAAGGAACTTAAGGATGTCACAGTTCTTCACGGTTATTTCCCTGTGAGCTAAACAAAAGCACTTTAGTTTAAGGGTCTGGCAAAGGTGGGGCAGGGTTCCCTGAGGCAGCCCATTGTGTATGCTTATAATAACAAAAACAGCAAAACAAGGGTTAAAGCCGGAGAAACAGATTCAGCATGGAGTCAAAGTTAACCCTTCTCAGTTACAAACCTAAACACATTTGACTATAAGGTTAGTGCTTCAGTCGCCATGCCCAAGGAATCATCCTTAAAAGCCCAGACATTCAACTGGGAAACAAGCCTTTGAGGTCAGAGTCAATGGAAATTTCAAAGTCTCCCAGTTAATATATCTACCACAGAGTCTAACAAAAAACAGTAGCTTAGACAATAAATATTTAAATGAAAGAATTAATGGATGAGTGAGTCATTCTATCAACTGCTGCTTGCTCTATGCGTTTGTTTTAAAAATACAGCTAGCTGTCATGGAAGATGCAAATGGTTCTGACTAAAAAGGTGTAGCAAACTTTTAGAATATTTGTTCTTAGGAAAACTTGCTGTAAGTTAAAATCATAAAGCTAAATTTCTCAACAAGTAATTGATAAAATGCGAGAGATATTCTAGGTGCTAGAATAAAGGCAAGAAACCACACAGACAAAAATCCTTGCCCTCGTGCAGCTAATATTTCATTGTGAGGGAAAACAAAAATTTAATTCTTATGACAACTGCACTTAAGAGGAAGAAGCTGAGATACAGTGGGATTAAGCAATTTCCTCAAAATGCTCAGCCAGTAAGTGGTAGAACTTGGATTCAAACTGAAATGGTCTCACAGTAGCTAGCTCTTAACAACAACATAATGCCTCTCTGATGGATAATGAAAAGTACTATGAATAAAAACAAAGCAAGGAATGATAACAGCAGTTCTGGATATGTGAAAAGGATATTTTTAATAGAATGGGGTGGGAATCAAGGAGAAGGTGACGTTAAAGATTTGAAAGAGGCAACTCCCCTTCTCCATGCAGCTCTGTGGAGAAATATCATTTCAGCCTAAGGACAAAGCAAGTGGAAAAATTCAAAGCTCTAAGTGTCTGAGCAGTAGTGAAGAGGCTAGGGAGGAGGGACAGGAGTGAGTGAGGAGCAGGGTTTAGATCTGAGAGGTAACTGGGGTCACAACTCTTAAGGAATGTAACCTTTACTCCGTGTGAGAAAATCTTGGGAGGTTTTGACAAAGGAGTTTGACACAGTCTGTCTTATGTTCCACCAGAAATGCTAAAACCCTCACCTCTGTGAAGGTTTCTAGATTTCTTGTACACTGAAAACAAAGCAGTAGAAAATAAGTCACTTAAAATTATATTAAATATGACACAATGTCACACCACATGCTACAAAATTCCAGTCTTATTTTTCCATCATTTCTGACTTATTTTATAGCAAAAATTTTGAAGTAGAGAGAGAATAACACAGAGTCCAAAATATCAAAGAACTACTGAGTCAAATGGCAAGGCAAAACGTGCAGCATTTTTCACAATTATCTTTTAAAAACAAAGGTTTCACAAGGTACAAATTTCCAGTTACAAGATAAATAAATAGCAGGGATGTAATGTACAACATGATGACTGTAAGAAAGATATGATCTTTTCTATCAAAGGAGAAGTTATAAGAAATGAAAGGTGATTCATTCTTAGATACAGTTGAACAGAATAGAATATTCGGCTCAACATTCTTAGACTAGTTGAACAGAAAGGTATATAGCTGGCTTATAAATAACATTCCAAAAATGGCAGCTAGTTGCCAATCCTTTGTTCTTTTCACTTCCTGATTCTCCTTCCTCACAAGAATGTTTTTGGTGGTCTAATTTAGCAGGCATTGTCTGGGCAGGTTAATTTTGTGGGCTTTATCCTGGACATGCACAAAGAACTAAAAGGATGGGGAAAATAGTTAACATGAATCACCCAATCAAAAATTTAGGTGACATCCGGGAAGATTGTGTCTGTGACTCCCAGTCTAAGAAGAGCCGGAGGAAACCTGCATCTCAGGAACAACAGCGGAGGAGACTTCTGCTCTGTGTGCTTGCTCCCAGACCTTTGACTGTTGGGCACCCTTCTACGGAAGTAAAGACTGCCTTGCCAAGCCATCTTCCATTGTCTGTCTTATTCCCAAGACACCTTTTGAGAGCATTTCCAACATGACTACAATGTAATGCTGCTATACGGTACATCTGAAAGTTAAGGGAATACATCCTAAGAGTTCTAATCACAAGAACTGTTTTTTTCTTTTTTTTT
>SJYQ01004517.1:359548-449357 GCA_006410935.1 Redunca redunca
ATAATTTGAATATGCAAAAATCCCACACAAATAAAGAGATACACAATAGAAAAATGAGAAAAAGAATATGAATAAATAGAATAGCAGATTAAAACACCCAACAAACATATGAAAAATGCTCAAATTCACCAATAGTCTGGGAACTGGAAATTATGTTTAAAATGAACTATTACTAAGCTTATTGAACTGGCAAAAATTAAAAAGAGCAGTAACACCTTCTGCTGCAAAGGATGTGAGGTTAAATTGTACCAACATGCAGTGTCAGCAGAAACGTGAAAGGTGAAATCAGGCCAGCAACATAATTTAAATTAAAAATATGCATACCATGAAGCCAATAATACCATCCCTGAGAATCTATCCTATAGATACAAAAAGCATCAGTAAGTTTGACTGTACATGCAGTCATCGGATTGCAGCACTATTTATAGTGGCAGAAAACCGGAAACAGTAAATTACCATTAAGAGAGGAATGACTGAAGACATATTTACACTATCAAAATATTCATCCATGAGAAGAATGAATGAAAGCTATGCCAGACAAGTTGAAGAAACATTCAAATAACAGGAAAGTTTTTTGAGAAAACATT
This sequence comes from Redunca redunca, assembly GCA_006410935.1. Taxonomy (NCBI): domain Eukaryota; kingdom Metazoa; phylum Chordata; class Mammalia; order Artiodactyla; family Bovidae; genus Redunca; species Redunca redunca. Next base: position 360,136 of record SJYQ01004517.1, read on the forward strand.
ATTGTGCAAAATTCTATGTGTATATATGTGTGCATGTTCCAGTATGGAGATATATATTGTACTCTTGCCTTGAGAACCTCATGAACAGTATGAAAAGGCAAAAAGACAGGACATTGAAAGATGAACTCCCCAGGTCAGTAGGTGCCCGATATGCTACTGGAGATCAGTGGAGAAATAACTACAGAAAGAATGAAGGGATGGAGCCAAAGCAAAAACAACACCCACTTGCAGATCGGACTGGTGATAGAAGCAAGATCCAATGCTGTAAAGAGCGATATTGCATAGGAACCTGGAATGTTAGGTCCATGAATCAAGGCAAATTGGAAGTGGTCAAACAGGAGATGGCAAGAGTGAACGCTGACATTCTAGGAATCGGTGAACTAAGATGGACTGGAATGGGTGAATTTAACTCAGATGACCATTATATCTACTACTGCGGGTAGGAATCCCTCAGAAGAAATGGAGTAGCCATCATGGTCAACAAAAGAGACCGAAATGCAGTAGTTGGATGCAGTCTCAAAAACGACAGAATGATCTCTGTTCGTTTCCAAGGCAAACCATTCAATATCACAGTAATCCAAGTCTATGCCCTGACCAGTAACACTAAAGAAGCTGAAGTTGAACAGTTCTATGAAGACCTACAAGACCTTTTAGAACTAACACCCAAAAAAGGATGTCCTTTTCATCATAGGGGACTGGAATGCAAAAGTAGGAAGTCAAGAAACACCTGGAGTAACAGGCAAATTTGGCCTTGGAATTTGGCCACAGAATGAAGCAGGGCAAAGGCTAACAGAGTTCTGCCAAGAGAATGCACTGGTCATAGTAAACACCCTCTTCCAACAACACAAAAGAACACTCTACACATGGACATCACCAGATGGTCAACACTGAAATGAGACTGATTATATCCTTTGCAGCCAAAGATGGAGAAGCTCTATTGAGTCAGAAAAAACAAGACTGGGAGCGGACTGTGGCTTAGATCATGAACTCCTTATTGCCAAATTTGGACTTAAACTGAAGAAAGTGGGGAAAGCCACTAGACCATTCAGGTATGACCTAAATCAAATCCCTTATTACTATACAGTGGAAGTGAGAAGATTTAAGGGACTAGATCTGATAGATAGAGTGCCTGATGAACTACAGAGGTTTGTGATATTGTACAGGAGATGGAGCAAGACCATCCCCAAGAAAAAAAATGCATAAAAGCAAAATGGCTGCCTGAGGAGGCCTTACAAATAGCTGTGAAAAGAAGAGAAGTGAAAAGCAAAGGAGAAAAGGAAAGATATACTCATTTGAATGCAGAGTTCCAAAGAATAGCAAAGAGAGATAAGAAAGCCTTCCTCAGCATCACTGCAAATAAATAGAGGAAAATAATAGAATGGAAAAGACTAGAGATCTCTCCAAGAAAATTAGTGATCACAAACAAAGGTGTGATCACTCACACTCACCTAGAACTGTACAAAAAAGATCTTCACGACCCAGATAATCACAAAGGTGTGATCACTCACACTCACCTAGAGATGGACATCCTGGAATGTGAAGTCAAGTGGGCCTTAGGAATCATCACTGCAAACAAAGCTAGTGGAGGTGATGGAATTCCACTTGAGCTATTTCAAATCTTAAAAGATGATGCTGTGAAAGTGCTGCACTAAATGTGTCAGCAAATTTGGAAAATTCAGCAGTGGCCACAGGACTGGAAAAGGTCAGTTTTCATTCCAATCCCAAAGAAAGGCAATGCCAAAGAATGCTCAAACTACCGCACAATTGCACTCATCTCACACGCTAGTAAAGTAATGCTCAAAATTCTCCAAGCCAGGCTTCAGCAATACGTGAACCATGAACTTCCAGAAATTCAAGCTGCTTTTAGAAAAGGCTGAGGAGCCAGAAATCAAATTGCCAACATCCGCTGGATCATGGAAAAAGCAAGAGAGTTCCAGAAAAACATCTATTGCTGCTTTATTAACTATGCCGAAGCCTTTGACTGTGCGGATCACAACAAACTGGAAAATTCTGAAAGAGATGAGAATACCAGACCATCTGACCTGCCTCTTGAGAAAACTGTATACAGGTCAGGAAGCAACAGTTAGAACTGGACATGGAACAACAGACTGACTCCAAATAGGAAAAGGAGTACGTCCAGGCTGTGTATTGTCACCCTGCTTATTTAACTTATATACAGAGTACATCATGAGAAATGCTGGGCTGGAGGAAGCACAGCTGGAATCAAGATTGCTGGGAGAAATATCAATCACCTCAGATATGCAGATGACACCACCTTTATGGCAGAAAGTGAAGAACTAAAGAGCTTCTTGATGAAAGTGAAAGAGAAGAGTGAAAAAGTTGGCTTAAAGCTCAACATTCAGAAAATGAAGATCATGGCATCTGGTCCCATCACTTCATGGGAAATAGATGGGGAAACAGTGGAAAGAGTGTCAGACTTTATTTTTGGGGGCTCCAAAATCACTGCAGATGGTGACTGTAGCCATGAAATTAAAAGACACGTACTCCTTGGAAGGAAAGTTATAACTAACCTAGATAGCATATTAAAAAGCAGAGACATTACTTTGCCAACAAAGGTCTGTCTAGTCAAGGCTATGGTTTTTCCAGTAGTCATGTATGGATGTGAGAGTTGGACTGTGAAGAAGGCTGAGCACAGAAGAATTGATGCTTTTGAACTGTGGTGTTGGAGAAGACTCTTGAGAGTCCCTTGGACTGCAAGGAGATCCAACCAGTCCATTCTAAAGGAGATCAGTCCTGAATGTTCATTGCAGGGACTGATGTTGAAGCTGAAACTCCAATACTTTGGCCACCTGATGCAGAGAGCTGACTCATTTGAAAAGACCCTGATGCTGGGCAAGATTGAGGGCAGGAGGAGAAGGGGACGAGGATGAGATGGTTGGATGGCATCACCAACACAATGGATATGGGTTTGGCTGGACTCCAGGAGTTGATGATGGACAGGGAGGCCTGGCACACTGCAGTTCATGGGGTCGCAAAGAGTCGGACACAACTGAGTGACTGAACTGAACTGATATATGAATTCATATTTATATATGAATACATATTACATGACTGAAGAAGGATTAAACACACTAAGTTATTAAGATGGGTTACCTTTTTCATGGGGAGGGTAGAGCTAATACAACATAGGAAGGAAGCAAGTAAAAGAGGAAACATGCAAAAACAAGAAAGTACTTTAAAAAAAGGAAATTTAGCATATCTTTGATATTTTATACAAAACTAGGTATATGTGCTGTACTATGCATCTAGAAATTTACTAAAAATAATCTTTAAAAATTCCAAAAGAACAAATATCAAAACAATGAGACTACAAAAAGATAAAATAGTTAACTAATCCTGCAATGGAGAAGCAAAAGCTAAGAAAGAAGAATAAAAACAAAAAAGGTGCTAAATTTTATCAAATAAAAATTTTAAATAGTTTGAAATCCAAAAAGCATATAAGCAAAATTATCAGTAATCAACAAACTAGAAATACTGCAAGATGACATATTTCATAAATAAAACACTCTTAGATATGCTAGAATAATAATTCTAGCATCACTTAGAAAATGGACAAAGAGCTTGAATAAATCACAAAACAAATACAAGCCAATAACCATAAGAAAATACAGGTCAGTCTCAATAATATATAAATGCAACATAAAGCATTAAGTAACAAATTTTATCTTTCAATTTGATAAAATATTTTAAATAACTAATGCTACTAAGAATATAGGTAAATTTGTCTTTTCTATCATTGCTGATAGCACTCTGCAGAGCACTTTGACAATTTGTAACAAGAACCTTAAAAACGTCAATATCCTTGGCCTCAATAGTTTCATTTACAAAAATCAACCCTAATGAAATAACTGGAAAAAACACAAGGGTTTATACACACAGATAGCCATTACACATTACTCATAGCACAAAACTGGCGATAGCCTCAATTTTTAATGTAGAACTGCTTAAGTAAGTTCCAAATGGTAGAATATTGTATAGTCATTAAAATTTTTCAAAAATACTTATTGATGTTATATGGATAAATACTATTAGTACAGCATTCAATTTAAAAGTCGTCAACACACCCTACAAGCTGTTGTCCTAGTTTTCCATACATATATTTGTACAGAAAAAAGATTAAGAAGTCAAATTGCTTCTAGGTGTTGAAATTAAGATGTTTTAATGCTTTTAAGTACTTTATAAACTTCACATAGTAGGTATCTATGCACTGACACATTACTGTCACTGTTAACTTATTCTTCAAGGAATTAAGTTGATCATTAGCCTCAGTCTTTCCCAGTTTCCAGATCAGTTCTGAGCAGGCTGGAAAGTGTATCACAGGTCTCAAACTTAACAATTCAGACTCAGCAATCAAACTGCCATTGATTAGCACTAGGATTCAATGTAGTTCACAAATCAGCTCCCAACCCCAATTTTGACTCTGTGTGTGTGTGTGTGTGTGTGTGTGTGTTAACACACACTACCTGCCTGCAAAGTACCAACTACCACTTAAAAACATCATTGATCAGTTCCTGCCACCATACTGACCCTAGGCTATGAAAACGAGACATACCTCAACTTGCCTTACTCTTTGGTAACTGCTAAGCCCAACAGTAGTCTTCAAACTTTTGATTCCATAATCCCATTCACAAAAAACCATTTGAGCATATACAGTTCTAATAGCTTTATATTTATTCTTACATGCACATGTATGACTGTTAATATGTTATAAATTATCTAAATATAAAAGATTGTAAAGAATGTAATAAAAAGCAATATAAATGAGAGTTCTATTATTTTGTTCCTATAACCCAATGAATCATTTTATTTGCCCCAGGATACATGACTCTACTAGAGATCTCCGTCTCCTTCCTGCATTGTATCAGCACACGTTCTGAAATTCCAGAATGCCTGATACTTGAGTCAGCTCAAACAATGACAATATTCATGACAGAACTCACTTATATAACATGAAGAACCATGTTCTTCCTATGCCTGGTTTTATCTTTTGGCAGAATCTGAATTTTCATATGCAAATATTATATACAGTATGGTATGTAATGTTGGTATGTAATACTGGCAGTATAGTATGTAACTAAGTTTCTATTATTATTGTTTGATAACGTTTGTTAATAATCATTACTACTACTAAAACTACCACTACTAATAACTACTACTTCTTTACTGGTATAAATAATTTTGGTATTTACTGGTATAAGTAAATATTTAGTAACTTTCAAAACTTTCAATAATGTACCTCTGCAGACTTTTGAAGGCTGTCATGGCATGAAGCAAGAAGGGATGTCTTCTCCCACTTCTGTGCAACTTGATTGGCTTCTTCTATCTTCTGCTCACAAGTTTTTTGAGAATTTAGCAATGTTACCTCATAAAATTCTTGAATATCTGTAAAGAAAATGCAAGAGAAAAGTCAACATATCATGTATGACCTCACAGATAGCTTCTTCATGCATGAGTATATGGAAGATTTTGCTAATTAGAAGAAACCACTGCAACCATTTGCTGCAACTAGAAAAAGCCTGTGCACAGCAACGAAGATGCAGTGCAGCCAAAAATAAAGACATTAATTAATGAAAAAGAACTACATAAATATGTATGCAAAGAAAAACAACAAACATAGAAGAAATCCTAAAAGTTGCATTTTTATCTGTATGAGAATTCTTATAGCAACTTTAGAATTGCAAAAATTAGAAGTAATCAAGATGTCCTTCAATTAGTGAATGGATAAACAAACTGCAATACATAGATACTATTTAACAATAAGAAGGAATGAGTCATCAAACTATGTAAAAACATGGATGAGTCCTAAATGTATATTGCTAAGTTTAAAAAAGCCAGGCATGTAGCTAGCCTCCATATTAGAGGATTCCATTTATATAATTTTTGGAAAAAAAAAAAAACAACTAAAGAGACAATAAAACTATCAGTGACTTTCAGAAGTTCTAGGAGATAGGAGGAGGGTTGAATAGGTAAAGCACAGAGTGATGAAAATATTCTGTAATGATACTATATTGGTTGGCACCTAACAGGAAGCAGCTGTCAAAATCCAAAGAATTTTACAGCACAAAGAATAAACCATAACGTATGAAAATTTTAATAATCACTTAGGAGGCCAGGGAATCCCAAGATGAAAAGTAGACTGTGACAAAAGAATCTAACTATATCACAGATGAATGAAATAACATCACTGAAGGCAGTAAGAGGAAAAGGTGAATATGAGTAGAGACTGTAAAACCAAAGACAAAGAAACTTATACAAAAGCATCCTAGCCTACACTCTAGTTGGTAAATTTGTTTCTTGTGGAGTACAAGTCAACAATGTTGAAGTCACTGTATGTATATAATAGGAATTGAACAATTAAGTAAATGGATGGTAGATGGAAGGAATCAGGTTTCTCACTGTTGGAGTAGGAAGTTACAAACAAAAAACTGGGTGGGTAGGGCATTGTACAATGACTCATATGATTTTGGAGTAAAGACATCATTACAAACTCATTTTTAGCTTAACAGAAATAGGAATGAATACATATAGAAATACTTATGCATATATACAGGTTAGTATTTGTTATTATTCAGTCACTCAGTCACATCAGACTATAAAAACACTTATTCCCTTACCCTGTCTGATGAAAGGGTCTACAATAATGACTTCAGCCTCTATATAGCATTCTCCAACAAATGGCAGAGGGTAATGAATACATACAGTTGGTATTAAGTTAGAATTGGGAGTATCTATATGAATTCAAAAGTTTGGAAGGAAAGAAGGGAAGGACAGAGAGAAGGATAAACAAAATATGAATATAAATATAAATCAAATATGTGTATTAATATTTCTTAGGTACCATATTTTTCTAGATTTAGAGGGCCTAGCAGCAAGAGCACTCCAACAGCAACTAGCACACACAGGAACCAGATCTTGATTTCAATAAAGGAAACCAGAGCTTTGGGGGGAAATGGTTGATCCTAGTACCAGGGCAGAAAATATAACAAGATGAGCATGGAGTGTCTTGAGAATAAGCTCCCCAACCCAAATTTAAAAAATTTTGCTACAATGGGGCATGTCAAAAAACACAAAATTTACATGAAAGAGCAGCCAAACATGGCCAAAATTGGAGCAATTTGAGTAAATATATATGTAACATACGATTGGATTATACCCAAAGTATAAAATAAATGTCCAAGAGTCTAGATTGGTATGAATGAATGAATGAAAGAAAATATGTCATTATTTTTAAAATATTCAATGGATGGGTTAAACAGCAGACTAAACAAAGCAGAACTGGAAAATATACCCAAAGAAATTACCCAGAATGCAACACAAGAGAAAACAGAATAGAAAATGTGAGAGAAATATTAGAATATACAGAGGATAGATAAGAAGGTCCATTACTTTTCTAATAGATGTCTTCAGGGGAAAAATAAAATAAATAACAAATGACATTTAAAAGGCTATGGATATCAAATTTAGAATTTATAAAAATATGAATTCTCAGGTCCTGAGAGTAACAGTTTATAAAAAAAAAAAAAGAATAAATAAGAGCTACCCTGGCAACCTGATGCAAAGAGCCAACTCATTAGAAAAGACCCTGATGCTGGGAAAGATGGAAGGCTAAAGGAGAAGGGGACAACAGAGGACAAGATGGCTGGATGGCATCACTGACTCAATGCACATGAGTCTGAGCAAGCTCCGAGAGATGGTGAGGGACAGGGAAGCCTGGCGTGCTGCAGTCTATGGGGTCGCAAAGAGTCGGACACAACTGAGCCACTGACAACAATGCCTCGGCCTAGACATAGCATAACAGGCAGAACACCAAAGACAAAGCAGCGATCTTAAAAGCAGTCGCACAGAAAAGATTAATCTCAGTAGCAATAATGGAGGCTGGATGACAGAAGAACGACTTAAAAATCTTGAAAGAAAACTAAGGGGGGACCACATTCCTTTGCAAATCACATATCTTTTTTTTTTTTTTTAGGTTTGCATCTAGAATACATAAAGAACTCTCAAAACAAAGAAGAAGCCAAAGAAAGAATCCAATAGAAAAATGGGTAAAAGATTTGACCAGGCACTTCACCAAGAAAGTAAGAGGTAGCAGATAAGCACATGAAAAGATATTCATAATCATTAATCATTAGAGAAAGAAAAATTTTAAACCACAATGAGATACTACTACCTTTTCACTGTATNTAAACTGGTTAAAATTTTAAAAACGGATCATCCTAAGAACTGACAGTGATCCTAAAGAACTAGAACTCTTAATCACTGATGGTTGAGTATGGAAAACAGTACAACTAGTTTGAAAAAGTTCGGTAATTTCTTTAAAAGTTAAACATATAGCTACTATATAATCCAGCCATCACTGTTCTAGATACTTAACTAAAGAGAAGGAAATAAACATTCATGTAAAAAGTCAAATTTGAAAGCAATCCAAATGTCCATCGATAGATCAATGAATAAACAAACTGTAGTATACCCATACAATGGAAGACTACTCATCAATAAAAAAACAAAGCAAACTATTGATACATACAACATGGATGAATTTCAAAATAATGCCAAGTAAAAGAAGTCAGAGCAAAATAAATGTGTCTTTTATAATACCAGTTATATAAAATTCTAGAAAATGCAAACTAATCTATATTGACAAAACAATTCTGTAGTTGCCTGGGAATAGGACTGTGAGGTTTGGCAGGAAAGGGTGAGTGGGAGAGTTTATAAAGGAGTGTATGCATATATCAAAACATTAAATCATTGCTTCACATATGTGCAGTTTATTATATATCAATTATACCTCAGTAAAGAAAGTGGAAAAGACAAGATGCAATTGAGAGAAGTAATCTTCACATCATACAGGCAAAGGGACAGTATCTGGGTGTGTAAAAACCAAAAAGGAAGAGACATACAAACCAAAAGAAAAAAATGGGTGGGAAAATATAAACAGGACATTTCACAGCAAACGTATCACTGATAAATCTGATAAGGGAATAGATGCTCAATCTCATTTGTGATCATATATACAAAGTAAATCATAACCAAACACCACCTACACCAATAATATTGGCTAAAATATTACTGTAGTTTAGTATATCTTGAAGTCAGGGATGATAATTCCTCCAGCTCTATTAATGTTTATGATTATTTTGGCTATAATTTGTGTGTGTGTTTCCATACAAAGTTTAAAATTATTTCTTCAAGTTCTGTGAAAAATGTCATTGGTATTTTGATAGGGATTGCATTGCATTTGTACATTGTCTTGGGTAGTATGGCCATTTTAACAAGGTTAATTCTTCCAATCTAAGAACACAGTGTGTCCTTCCATCTGCATGTGTCACCTCCAATTTCTTTCAACAGTATCCTATAGTTTTCCAAGTATAGATGTTTTACCTCCTTAGGTAAGTTTATTCACTCTCAGATACAGAGAACAAACTAGTACTTAGCAGTGGCGAACAGAAAGAGGAGAGGGGCAATATATGAGTAGGGGATTAAGCTACAAGGATACATTGTACACCACTTGTAATATAGACAATATTTGATCATTATAAATGAGTATAACCGTTAAAAATTATGAGGCACTACATTGTATACCTGTAACATATTATATGTCAACTGTGGGCTTCCCAGGTGGCACTAGGGGTAAAGAGGCTGCCTGCCAGTGCAGGAGACATAAGAGATGCAGGTTTGACCCCTGGATCTGGAAGATCCCCTGGGAGGAGAGCACGGCAACCCACTCTAGTATTCTTGCCTCGAGACTCCCATGGACAGAGGAGGCTGGTGGGCTACAGTTCATAGGGTCGCAAAGAGTTGGACATGACTGAAGTGACTTAGCACAGCAGATGTCAACTATATTTCAATTAAAAAAGGAAAAAAAAATCTGTGAATGAACGGTAACCATTTATTCCTGATGAGTCTGAATTGCCATGACCACTTTAGAAGACAATCTTGTCCTGTAAAATTCACCCTTTTTTTCCTGTAATCCAGCATTTATTCTACTTAGTATATATTATAGATAAACTCTTAAACCTCAGTGCCTCAGGACACAAACCAAAATGTTCATAGCAGCACAGATTATGGGAGCAAAAAATTAGCAAAAAATCTCCATCAAAAAAGTGGATAAATATGGCATGTTCTCAAAATGGAATTTATGTAACAGCCAAAATGAATGAACTATAGTATCACGAAATAACATGAACAAATCTTAGAAACATAATGTTGAATGAAAAAAAGCAAGTCTCAGTACAAAAATATTTTTTAAAGTTCAAAAACATGCAAAACTAAGCTATGTATTTTCAGGCATTCATACAAATATATGTGGAAAAAAATAGATCAAAGCAAAGAAGCACATGAAAAGTTGTAATTACAACAGTGCAAGGAACAGGGAGGAAAATGGGATAAAGGAGGAACATATAGGTATTTCAGTTTCAGATCTGGGGGCTTATTTCAGAAATGTTTATTTTATTACCATGCTATATATATAATATATAAATAAGATATACTCTTTTACATGTATAAATATTATACTTTTTTTACATATTGAAGAAAAATTGAGTATTTCATAAATATTGATTTATTCTAAAAAGTTACACTCTAATTTCATGCACAACTACAAATTTATTCTGCCACTAGCAATAAAGAGGCTGTGAAGTCATATATGTAACATACGTAAGAGCAGAAGGTAAAAGTCATACAGATATAAAATCATATGAATCCTTTCCATATTTTTGAGCATTGTAAGGGTTGGTAGGGTATTGAGTTGACAAAAATGAGTGGAATAAGGAATTTTTAAAATATAAAATCCCCAAAACAAGATGTGTTTACATTACCTGGTTTCAAGTATTAATTAAAAAGAAACAAAGAATTTCTATAAAGATTTCTGCAGAGACATATTTTCTAAAGAATAATGACATAATGAGTAAAACAATTTTTGCAGGTAGTCAAATTTCGAGATTCTTTTTCTTTACATCAATTTTAAGGATATAAACACTGTTTCATAAGCAGCATTTCCAAGTTGCCAAGTTTTGAAATACTAGGTGTATAAATTTTCCAGAAATAGAAGAAGATGTATCATATGAATGTTAAAAGATTCATACAAACAAGGTACACCTTGACACATAATGGATACCAGTAACTTGTTCACATTTAGGAAAACCCGATGGACAGTGTTTTAATACCTAATTTGAAAATCTTTTTGTTTTTGTTGTTGGTTCCTTTTTTTAATATAAATTTATTTATTTTAATTGGAGGCCAATTACTTTACAATATTGTATTGGTTTTGCCAAACATCGACATGAATCTGCCAGGGGTATACACGTGTTCCCCATCCTGAACCCCCCTCCCACTTCCCTCCCCATACCATCCCTCTGGGTCATCCCAGTGCACCAGCCCCAAGCATCCTGTATCATGCATTGAACCTGGACTGGCGATTCGTTTCACATATGATGTTATACTTAATTAACTTATTACCCTAAACCTGATTAAGTATTCAGTCTATTTCACTTTTCTGTCTATTTATACTCCCTGTCTAAGCAACTACTAGAGAGGAAGAAAGGTGTTTTAAGTCACAGATTACTTAAATTGGAAGCTAATTCTGCAACTGTCAAATTTTACTTCTGAACAGTATTATTTTTTTGAACACCTGGTATATATCAGTGTGTCATATCCAGGCATCTCTTTTTGACACCCTCTTGTATCCCCACCACCACAACTACAACACCACTTCCTGACTCTTCCCGAGGCCCAGAACCCCTTTCCTAAACATTGAAATCCTCTCTGTTTGATAAGTAGTCCAAGTACTATGCCTTTAGAAGTAAGAGATCTAAACATGAAATGCCATCAGAATAGAAATTTTTCTTACTAAAAGTGAGTTCAATTGAGTAGGACATGTAAGAGTAAGAACACCCAAACAGCAATCACCATAAAGAAAAATATTTGTCTCTGAAGTCAAAGGGATGCCAGGGCGAAACCTAACAGACAGGCCCTTTTGATAAGTCTTTCCTAGAAGTGAAGTGAAGTCGCTTAGTCGTGTCTGACTCTGCGACCCCATGGACTGTAGCCTACCAGGTTCCACCATCCATGGGATTTTCCAGGCAAGAATACTGGAGTGGGTTGCCATTTCCTTCTCTGGGAGATCTTCCCGACCCAGGGATTGAACCCAGGTCTCCAGGAGAAACCTTACAGATAGGCCTTTTCGATAAGTCTTTCCTAGTTTGCTACAATGATCTCTTAACTCCTTAACCTATTACATTTCCTCCATGACTGTCCACTCAACACCCAGCTCTAACAGCTTCTGTGGGTTTTCACTTCCTAATGAAGACTTCCATGTCATGTAAAACTTAAATAAATGTGTATGCTTTTATCCTGTTTAAAAAGAAAAAGAAAAATATTTGTGTTGGGAATTGTGGAGGGTGGGGAAGGTAGACAATGCCACTTCTTTCCCCACATTCCCACAAAATATTGCTCAAATCTATTTAATAGTTATTTTTTATTCTACCTTATATTAGAAGTACTTGTTCACCCATCTATTCTCAATTCAACATTTTAATTCAATAAGTAATTTTTCAGTAATGAAGGTCTTTAGTAATGAAGACAATGTCAGAACCAGCCCAGCCATATAGTCTCTACTATTTAGCGTCATTCTTTGCACTAACACACAATGAAAGCTTACTAATTTTAGCTTATTTGCATTGCCTCTCTATTTAAAGCTCAAAGAGAAGAAAAATCAGTGAATAAAGTCAAATCTTTTCACACTCAGGACTGCAGAAAACCTGCACATTATTTGGATTATGTTTCTATGTGACTTGACTACTTGATTACAACTGCTAGCAGTTTTTATTTTACACTGTCCTCCCACAAATGAAAAAGTTTTTGCCACCTCTAAGGATACATTCTAAATAAATTCCTCCAATTCTTGAAGGCATACCCATATTAACCTCACAGTTATTTTTTAAGTAGTCCATAAATTACTGTCAAATTTACAGATGAGTGTTTCTCCATCTCTGACATACACATGAATCTCAATCACCTAGAGATTTTGTTAAAATGCAAATTATTATTAAAGTCAGGAATGGAACTTATATCTCCAGTTCTAACAAGTTCCCAAGTGATGTCAGTGGTTTCTGATTCACCAGTAACACTGGGCTTAAGAAATAGCACCTCTGTGATTAGAACCCAAGGCTTCATCCCTCACTGAGTTATTACAATTCTCTTTTTCAGAGTGAGGGGTCAGGAAAAATCCCACCAAGAGAAGCAAATTGGCTTCTGTTGATTGAAAAGAAATAATAACTACTTAGTGAACATTATTGACTAATGGATTCAGATTCAATTAGCTAGAAACTGAAAAGTAGCTATATTTTAGTACTCTGCCTTTAGGATGCATTAAAACCAGGAAATAAAATCAACTTCTAAATGGTAGCTGAGTCGGTCTCTATTCAGCCCAATCTCCTGCTTTTGTTTTAACCTACATTCCATAATCATGAGATCTGGCCTTTGAAAAGATGATTCTGGCACAGCTGGGTCTTCAATTGTCAAACAGCATCATTAAGGGAATCCAAAGTAAATAGGACTGTCTTTTTAAGCACACCCTTAAAAGCCCATATACTCAAAAGATTTTATCTTTTTCCAGGCAGAGATAATCTGACATGACATACTTATTTCAGTGATGGTGCTGTTTCATCAAATGATCCTTCAAGATCCCGATATATGCCTCCCAGCATCTAAGGAACTTACTTTTAATATCCTCATAAGTGGTGAATCTTGTTTCATTTGAAGTAGATTTGACTTTTTTTAAGGTCCAAATTCACTGGACAAACTATAAATATGGTAAATGATGGAGAAATGGATTTCCTTTTACACAACCTGAATTAAGAAAATATGACTTAAATCACAAGATTATTTTCCTTGTAGGACTCACAAATTGCTCTGCAATTACCTACTTAACCACAGTAAAACAAAGTAACCAGAATGCAAGATGTTTAAGGCTGAAATAAAAGTGACTGGGGAGACTTTTTTTTCCTTTCCAACCTTAGCTTTCATGATCCTAGACGTAGTATTCAAGGGAAGAATTACAGTCACCACTCCAGCCTGCCAACCAGAAACCGCTTTGGAGCTCATTATTATTGGCTCATTTGGTTTTTTGTGATTAGAAGATATGGTTATAACTCACCAAAGCTGTTTAATCCCAAGAATTCACTGAAATCAGCTGAGGATTCTCACATACAGCTTCAATAAGGAGATGGTAATCTTTGTAATGGACTGTGAAGAAGACTGAGCACCGAAGAATTGATGCTTTTGAACTGTGATGTTGGAGAAGACTCTTGAGAGTCCCTTGGACTGCAAGGAGATCCAACCAGTCCATTCTGAAGGAGATCAGCCCTGGGATTTCTTTGGAAGGAATGATGCTAAGGCTGAAGCTCCAGTACTTTGGCCACCTCATGCGAAGAGTTGACTCATTAGAAAAGACTCTGATGCTGGGAGGAATTGGGGGCAGGAGGAGAAGGGGACAACAGAGGATGAGATGGCTGGATGGCATCACTGACTCGATGGACATGAGTCTGGGTGAAATCCGGGAGTTGGTGATGGACAGGGAGGCCTGCCGAGCTGCGATTCATGGGGTTGCAAAGAGTTGGACACAACTGAGCAACTGAACTGAACTGAACTGAATCTTTGTAAACTGTGCCTTCTTTTAAAACATATGTTTTAAATATGTTTCCAGCATCTCTTTTCTCTGCAGGATTTTCCATACTTACACCTGATCATGAATTCAGCCAAAAAGTGTAACACAGTTGACTTTGCTATATTTAAAGATGTTACAAAGTGCAACCTTGGTGTTTCATTAACCTTTCTTCAACATTTGGTTCTATCTGGGGTGCCAGATAAATGCTCATATCCAATATCCTTATGTTGCATCCAGATACCATGCTTTTGCAAAGCAAAAACTCATCATTGCTTTGGTCCATTTGAGCCCAACTACTAGACATGGAGGGACAGCAACAGTATTTCTAATAAAGGATTTATCAGCAAAGTAAGTGTCCTATCTTAGGTTGGCAGCCAGTCGAGATTCTTTAAGGATATTACCTGGGACCAGAAGAATAAGTATGAAAATGAGGAGTGGGCTAAAGTTAAATGTGGATGAAAAGAAAATGTAAGTTAAATTTTGGAGCCAAGAAAAAAGAGTGAAAGCAACATCAATGATAGGTACCAATCAAGTACCAAGTTAGGGGACAAAAGAGCCCACACTTAGCGGGGATGAGCATGAATCCCAGAGTCCATGGACTAATATGAATACAGGATCAAATCCAATATATATTGAAAAAGCAAGACCAGAGAATCAGGAAATGCTTGCACACTAAAGACTCAAACACATTTCCACAATGTTCTGATATGACTGCGCTTCTTCTATGCCTGGACAAAACACTGGAAAGAAGGAAAGTAGGAAGGAGGGAGGCAGAGAGAGAGGGGAGGCAGAGAACGGAAAAGAGCAAGAATAGTAAGGAGGGAGGAAGGACAAAAGGGATGAGAGAGGGAACATTGGTTTCAAAATACTTTGTTCTGCAAAAAGGAACCAGGGTTTTTGGATGAAGGCTTACTCTAGGGCTAGTGCAGGGAAACTATAAGGATAAACATGGGACTTTCTGTTTCACCAGAAAGTAAGGAAGTGCTGAAAAATCCTGTACTGTGCTTAGTTGCTCAGTCATGTCTGACTCTGTGCAATCCCATGGACTGTAACCTGCCAAGCTCCACTGCCCATGGGGATTCTCCAGGCAAGAATACTGGAGGGGGTTGCCATGCCCTCCTCCAGGGCATCTTCTCAACCCAGGGATCGAATCCAAGTCCCCCACATTGCGGGTGAATTCTTTACCATCTGAGCCACCAGGGAAGCCCAAGATACTGAAGTGAGTAGTCTATCCCTTCTCCAGGGGAACTTCCTGACTCAGGAATCAAACCAGATCTCCTGCATTGCAGGTGGGTCCTTTACCAGCTGAGCTACCCAGGAAGCCCAAAAAGTCATGGGAAAGGGTCAAAAAGACATGAAAGCCATTTTAAAGAGGCTCCTACGAACCAAATCTGGAACAATTTGACCACTGAAATAAATTAATCGTAATAAAATATAAAGAAAATCCAAAAATGAGGGGTATATGTATATAGTTAATTCACTTTGCTGTACAGCAGAAACTAACACATCATAAAGCAACTATACTGCAACAAAAATTCATTTAAAATTAATTAATAGTAATAGATTATAACCTATTGAAGAAAATAAGAATATATGAGTTCATCCTAAAAAAAATAAATGAGTGATTAAATGGAGAAGGTAAATCTCTTCCTTATAGGAGAATTCCAGCTAATAAATATGGAAGAAATTATGGAATTAGAAAATCAAGAATGGACATTACAACTGGTATGTAAAAATTTGGCAAGGAACACAACATTGCATAGTCTCAAGTTGTCTCCCCACAAATTAGAACAAACTGGCCTTGGGGGCCTCTTATTATCAACCATCAAGATGGATATAGCACTACTTGTGTCACTCCCCCCCAAAGTGCATAAACGGAATCCAATCATCAGAAGATGTCAGATGAAACAGAATCGTAGGACAGTATACAAAACATCTGACCTGTAATCTTCAAAAATATTCTGCTAAAGGAATTGCAGATTAAAGGCGACAAACACTACTATGTGGGCTTCCCTGGTGGTACAGTAGCAAAGAATCTGCCTGCTGATGCAGGAGACACAGGTTCAATCCCTAAATTGGGAAGATCCCCTGGAAGAGGAAATGGCAACCCACTCCTGCATTCTTGCCTGGGAAATCTCCTCAAGATTTCCTCACGAAAGGAGACTAGTGAGCTACAGACCCAGGGGTCACAAAAGAGTCAGACCCAACTGAGTGACTGAGCACACACACATGTATGCATAACACTGCTATATATAAAATACATAACTAATAAGAACTTACTGTATAACACAGGGAACTCTGCTCAATACTCTGTAGTGACCTATATGGGAAAAGAATCTAAAGAGTAGATATAGGTATATGCAGAACTGATTCACTTTGCTGTATAGCAGAAAGTCACAACATTGTAAATCAATTATACTTGATTAAAAAATGTTTTTTAAAATAAGATAAAAAATAAAGGGGACTAAAAAGGCATGACAAGTAAGTATAATGTGTGATCCTGGCTAGATCCTAGACTAGGGAAACAGCTATAAAAAACATTTTGATGACCACCGCTGAAACTGAATATGGACTGTGCATTAGACAACAGTATTGTATAATGTTAGATTTCCTGATTTTGATAACTGCATTATTTAAGAAAATACTCTCATTTTTAGGAAATATACATTGAATTATTTAGTGATAAAGGAGCCTGAGGTCCCCAAATCATTCCCAAATGGTTCATTAAAAATATGCACATATAAGTATTATGTATATAAATATAGAAAGAAAGATACACATATTTAAAGAATGATAAATTGAATAAGACAAAATGTAAACAATTAGTGACTCTGAGTAAAGACACAGGAGCTCCCTGTACTACTCTTGCAACTTATCCACAGGCTTGAAATTGTATCAAAAGATAAAGTTTTAGAAGACTGAAAGGTGACTAGGAGATATTAGGGATAAGTACAGCATTGAGAAATATCCAGGAACATTTTAAGAAATATGCAGAGGAAAAAGACTCGAAGAGGAACAAAGTAAGTGCAGAATGTGAGGGGAGAGGCGTATCAGTTGTGCATAAGTGAAGTGGTAAGGCAATCTAGAAGTTACACAGGAACGCTGAAGTCAGGCCCTGACTCTGCTATTTATCTGAATGTGTAACCTGTGGGGGGACATTTAAATTTTTTAAGCCTCAGTGTTTCCTACCTAAAAACTTGAGTATTAGCCATAAAAAGGTCATTTGTAGAGACATGGATGGACCTACAGAGTGCCACACAGAATGAAGTAAATCAGAAAAACAAATATATATTATTGCATATATGTGGAATCTCAAAAAATGGTGTAGAAGGTATTGTCTGCAAAGTAGAGAGACTCAAGATGCAGAGAACAAATATATGGATACCAAAGAGGAAAAAGGAATTGGGAGATTGAGATTAACACACACACACACTATTGATACTATGTATAAAAAAAGATAACTGAGGACATATTGTATAGCACCGGTGTCTTGCCATATCTCACTGTTCGCTGAACCCAGGGTAGGCACGGTGGGGAAGCTGAAAGAAGACGCGCGGAGCACTAGGAACTGCAGACATTCTTTATTCGCAGCAGCAAGACAGACATCTTTACTCTTTAATGGCTGACACAGCAGGAACAACAACTATGCAACTAAATGCAACACAGAATCACCTTGACCCTGACTTGCCAAGAGCTTTTCAGGGGGTCCTTATATAGACCCACACCACGGTGCGCATGCGTAGTGCCACAAATGAGCCCGGCTGCGGGGCACGAGTGGAGCGGGGCGAGAGGCCTTGAGCACCGCCATCTGCCAGTTGCTCTCTCCCTACATTCCACTCCTTTGGGGTCTCTCACCTCACAGTCTACATTAGCATCTTCCGCAATATTCCTTTGGCGAGCAACGCTGACCCTCGGCGCAAGAGCAGTAGAGGACACAGCCTTCACAGTGCACTGTTCTCATAGGACACAGCCTTTACAAGATACTATTCCAAATCTACGTCATAGAACACAGCCCTTACAGTCACAAATCAAGCCATATTTGCATCTGTGTAACCTGGGTTGGGGCCCCTGCCACCTCAGGCTCCCTTCGGGGTCTTCACACTTTCAAAATCACATCTCACATGCCATCCCTCTTCAGTTCAGCTCAGCTCAGTTGCTCAGTCGTGTCCGACTCCTTGGGACCCCATGGACTGCAGCACACCAGGCTTCCCTGTCCATCACCAACTCCCAGAGCTTATTCAAAGTCATGTCTATTGCGTCAGTGATGCCATCCGACCATCTCATCCTCTGTCGTCCCCTTCTCCTCCCGCCTTCAATCTTTCCCAGCATCAGGGTCTTTTCCAATGAGTCAGTTCTTCACATCAGGTGGCCAGAGTATTGGAGTTTCAGCTTCAGCATCAGTCCTTCCAGTGAATACTCAGAACTGATTTCCCTCAGGATGGACTGGTTTGATCTCCTTCCTGTCCAAGGAACTCTCAAGAGTCTTCTGCAGCACCACAGTTCAAAAGCATCAATTCTTCAGGGCTCAGCTTTCTTTATAATTCCTCTACTTCTCTCAGTAAGGGAATTCCCTGATGGTTCAGACGGTAAAGTGTCTGTCTACAATGCGGGAGACCTGGGTTCGATCCCTAGGTCAGGAAGATCCCCTGGAGAAGGAAATGGCAATCCACTCCAGTACTATTGCCTGGAAAATCCCATGGACAGAGGAGCCTGGTAGGCTACAGTCCATGGGGGTACAAAGAGTCAGACACGACTGAGCGACTTCACTCTCACTTTCTCTCAGTAAGGACCTGCAAAATCCCCCATAGGCACTAGACCCACCACTTCAAAGAGGGGATTTTTGTGGCATTCACAGCCCACATCACAGGTCTGTATCTTCAGGGTCATAGCCTACATCAGCATCCTTTATTATTTCACTGTCTGGGGTGCTGGGTTCATCAACACCATACATTATGCATTTCTTGCTCCAGCACATGCAGACGCTGCTTCTGTGGAGCCTCAGGCTCCCCTACCTGCTGGGTGTCCTGTCTTGTTGACTACCCAGTTGTCTTGCTGAATCTCACTGGTCACTGAACCCAGGGTAGCCAAGACATGAGCTAGGAAGATGTGAGAAGCCTTAGAGACAAAAGACATTTTTTATTCGCAGCAGCAACGCGGACATACTTAACTCCCACACCACCACCAGGTGTGTCTTATTCTATATCTAAAAGATAATTAAACTTCAATTTCACATCCATCATCCAAGATAAAGGAATGTTTTGCATCCTTTTTAACTTTTTAATGTAGGTTTACCATGTAAACTTACAAATCTCAGAAAGACCAAGTAACTATAATCTTGCATGAGCTTAATTTTAAACTACATATTTTTAAATAAATCCCACATTCTCTCCCCGCTGCCATGTATATCTTCCAGTCTGTGATAAAGGATTGATTTTGTGTATTGAAGGAGGAAAGGAAGAAATTAGCATTTGCTGCTTCTCCACCATATGTTAGGCAGCCACACTTTAAAGCATCATTTATTTCACTTAGTCCTTGCCATCATATTATGAGGCATTATTATTATTCCACCTATTTTAAAGATGGAGAAACTGAGACTTACTCAAAGTCACAGGGCTGTGCGGCAGCCAGACTAGGATTGAAATCCAGATTTGACACAAAAGCCACAGCCTTTTTGCTACAACGTGCTCGGTAATATGCCTACTGGAATACTGGGGTTAATTGAATGATATCAATGCTAAAATAAGCATATCTTATTATAAATGCATGACTAAAATATCATTTAGGAAATTCTACAGATCACCAGATGGAAGGAAAATCAAACCAAAGAAACTCAAAAACTTTCCAAGGCCTGTTACCCAGAATACTTTAATCTCAACTGTACACTACTAAGCATAAGTTATTGAATTTCTCTCCCATCAGCAAAAACTCAAACAGAATGAGAGTTTGGGCTTCAAGAACCATATCTTCCTAGCTGATATAAATCAAAGAGAGGCAAAGACACTTCTCCATAGAGGTACCAATAGACAGTCAATATAGTTAAGCTTGGAGACAATGTTAAATTTTGAATGTTAAATAAACAGTTTACTACAGATTACATAATTAGCATCAACAACTCAGTTTTACTTTATACACACCATGAATACAGGGTATTCAATAAATATTAGTTATGTAATAATATTGTAACAATTTTTCCCTGTAAATTGAAGATGACTTTAACAGAAAATCACCAACTCGATGGACATGAGTTTAAGCAAGCTCCAGGAATTGGTGATGGACAGGGAAGCCTGGTGTGTTACAGTCCCTGGGGTCACAAAGAGTTGGACATGACTGAGCAACTGAACCAAACTGAAAAAGCAGAAAACAAAAAATGGCAAGATAGGCATAACATAAGAAATCAGACTGTGGTGGAAAATTTACTGTCAAGCACATAAGTATAGATTTACTCAATATTCTATTTAATGGTAATTGTATACAATTTTATAATCAATCCAACTAACCAACTCAGATGAGGCCAGAAGGTATTCAGTCTACAGACAGAGTTATATCTAGAGACATGTGTTAAGTAGGAAAACAAAATTCTGTCTCTGATATGCTAAAAGACAGTGTCCCTCTTATCTCCGTAAGTTTGGTATACAGAGGTTCGTATTATAATTTGCCCAAATAATTTTTTTTGTAGTTTTCAATTTGTTTCATTTTGTTCTTCACTTTTTTTTTTAATTGTGGACATACAGTTCTGAATCATAACACAAGACTATACAGATAGAGCATTACTGATGAATACCAAAAGCTTGGTCTTCTCTATGTGTAGTATGAGGTGAAGGCTGTTTCTTTGGCTGATTAAACACCTAATGTCAACTACCACTTGAGAAAAGTATCACATTCCTCTCCTCCAAAAGGACTGATTTAAATGGCAGTTTGTAATCATTTCATTTGGAATTGCTCCAAGAAGTGATAGCTAATGGCTAATCGTAAAAAGAACATTGCTCTGCAACACCGGTGTACCAATATATCTGAAAGACCAATTTTAGATTCTAAAAATTATTGAAAATATACCCCTATAAGATTTATAATATTTTATTATAATTATGGTATAATTTCCATTATATATAATTATATTATTATACATAAATGATATAATTATAATTTATTAGNAGCACAGGTATAATCATCTCCATTATATTAGGTCAAGCTTATGATCTACTGCACAAAGTAATCTCATTAAAATATACTGCTTAAATAAAATTGTAGAAAAATAAAATCTAGAAACATTGAACATGTCACCTCCCTTTTGTCTCAACTTCCTCAATATATAAAAGGTTTGCAAAAGGGAAAATCATATGCCCAAATACAAAATTACAGGTTAGAAAACATGCTGCTCTGTATATGTTGTTTTTTAGTTGCTAAGCCTTATTCAACTCTTTGCAACCCCATGGACTGTAGCCCACTAGGCTCCTCTGTCCATGGGATTTGCCAGGCAAGAATACTAGAGTGGGTTGTCATTTCCTTCTCCAGGGGATCTACCCAACTCAGGTATCAAACCTTCAGAATCTTTACCACTGAGCCACCTGGGAAACTCACTCTCTATATAGGAACTATTATTACCTTACATTTATATTGGCTAAATAAAGTATACTACCTTTTGTTCTGAAGTGAGAATGGAAAGGCAGCTTGTAGACAGCTATAGTACAAGAACTATCCAACCCATTTCAGTCTGCAAGTGTGACAGGAAGCTGTGCTATTCTCTCGTAGACTAACTTATGTTGTGTAATAATCTTGAAACATCTGGAAAGCCATACAGACCCCATAATCAAACCAGAAGGCCGTCCTGCTTGTTCCCAGAAGAAAATTTCATGCTAGTAGTTCTATTCAGTCTTTGGAAAATAGTATACTTACTCTTGCTTTATTGAAAAATATATCTATGAGTTCTTAATTTCCTCTTCTTCTCCCCATCACCTTTCTCCCTTCCTTTCCCTTCTCTCTCCTTCCCTTCCCTCCAGACAATTTAGTTCTTTTTCTAAATTTTTTATTATGACAGTAATGCATACTTTTATGCATTTTTAATGCAACCAAGGACAATTCGGTTCTAAAGCCATTAGGTAAAGTAGAGCAAGGTCTGTTCTGGTGGTGCAGGAGATTGAGCCAAGGAACTAGGTGGCTCAGAGCAGGATGCCAGAACTCAAGCAGAGTGAGGAGGGCATCTACATGTGAAGATGGCCCAAAACAGTTACAGAGTCAGACAGACTGAAGAAGGCATTCCCACAGAGAGGCAGCCAGATGTGAGCTGTTGGAACCAAAACAGGCTGAAGAAGGCCAAACGGTTTAGATATTGTTAGAGCACTGGGTCAAAGCTGACTTCTATGAGGAGGGCACCCAGGCTGTGGGTAGAGCCTGGGATGCTTTGTCTCAGCTACACAGGGTGAGAAGGTCAACTATGGGAAGGGTTGGCCCAGTGAGGGTTTTGAGAACCTAAGTTTGGTGAGAAGTGTGTCCTCAGCGGTGATAATGGGATGGCTTACAAATAAGGAGACTGACCAAATAAGTAAATAAAATAAAGATGATGAGAATTTATCAGAAAAGAGAGTCAAAATATGGAAATGGAGAAACTACAATGCACTATATGGGTATTGGATTGAAACTGGAAGTATCAGTGTGATCTTATGGTTTTTAATAGACATAAGTATTCACATAGATGTAAACACATATGTATATAAACAAACACAAAATGGAAAAGAGGAACCTCACAAGCCCAAAAGCTGGAACACAACATCAATCGAGTGTTCAAAGTAAACATCACGACTAAATGGAGAAATACAATCATGAGACACCTGATAGGATACAGGAAAAAGAACACAGCCTTGCTTATGTGATATTACTATCTTTAGAAGCGTCCAAGTCACAAAAAATAATTCAAGGCTGAGGAAATGTTCCAGAATTAAGGAAACTAAAAAGACATGACACCTAAAGGCTATGTGTAGTTCTAAACTGAATTATTCAGTATAACACAATATTGGGATATTTGTTAATTTCCTGATTTTGTTCATTTCACTGCAGTTACATAGGCAAATGTCCTTGTTCACTGGAAATAAGTACTAATGTATCAGGAAGTAATAGAACAGGTTGACCAATTACTCTCAAACAGCTAAAGGGATTAAAAAAGCAATACAAAAAAAATTTTTTTGTACTGACCATTCAAGCTTGAGATTGTTTCAAAGCTTTTTTAATGTCTTAAAATAAATATTAAAAATGTTTTTAAAAAATAAAAAAGAATGAAAATTACATCTAGGACACAGAAGATGTAAATTCTTCCTGGTTGACCAGATGAAGATCCCTTACACAACTTTTAAAATTCAATAGTTTATTTCTGTGTTAGCAATAATAATTACCATTTATCAAGGCTTTACCATAACACATTAAGCATTAAATGTACATTATCTCATTTACTATTCTCCAAAATCCTATGACATAGGACTATTTTTTTACCTGCTTTACAAAAGAGGAAACTCAGGGAGAGAGAGGTTAAGAAATTTGCCCAGCTAGCTTAGTGTATAATTTTTGGAGCCAGGATAGGAATCCCATATGTCTAACTCCAAAGCATGTGGTCTTAATTATTACAAACTGACCTTTATGTCTAGAATAATTGTAGGATTTTCTTTGTTTCGCTCTGGATTGCAGGGATTTTGTTTATTTTGTTTTTCCTCTTCATCTGGAGTGTTTTATGGACCATGACTCAGCAGTTCCAGCTCAAATGTTCTTTCTCCCTGAAGCCTGTTCCACAAGTCATTTCATCCTTCCTCCCCTTTATTGCCTTTGCACTTTGCATTCATCTTGTGATTCTTACAGTCCATGTCACTGGTATAAAGGCTTTATCTTCCTACATCTAAGCTTTGCAAAATTATAGGCCAATTCACATTCCACTTTTTAATCCCTTATGAGCAGTGGTGGTCAAATTTTATCATGCACCAAAATTACCTGAAGAGCAGATTTAAAAAACAGATTACTGGTCACACAACTAGAATTTCTGATTCAGTAAGTTTAACTGTGGCCCAAAATTTACTTTTCTAATAAATATACATGTGATGCTGATACTGTTGATCCAGAGGCCAGATATTCAAGAGATCCAAAAGAGAAAGAGAAAGGTATAAGATGAGACTGGAAAGGCAGGCAGAGATATGGTTGTATTCTGAGCTGACTTTTATGATCTTGAAAGCAGACAGCAAGTCAGTAAATTTTACATCATCACTGCTAGTAAAATGGCTTACACTCTATAAGTATGGAGTTAGAGAATCAATAAATGTAAAGATGGATACAGAAGTTAATGAATGAATGAGCAAAGAATATATATGGCTCAAAAGACAGAAGCATAAAACTGCAAAGCAAGATCTAGAAATAGAAGGTTAAATGGACCAAAACAAAAAATAAAAGAAGTTATGAAACTGAATCATGTGCTGCTAGAACTGTGAGAGGGATGAAAATCATCTAATTAACTCCTCACTGTACAGATGATGAAACTAGGGCTGGTGAATTATGGTGACTTCATCAAGAACACAAAGCTAGTCCTGACTCAACCAGGACTTGAATTTTCTGATTCTCAGAGAAGTTTTCCACTATAGTCATGACTGCAGTCATATCTAAAAACATAGGGATAAACCTCTAACCATCACTCTGCAGTCCATTGCCAAGTACGTCAAAACTTTGTCTCTACCGGATACAAAACAACTATCAGCTGTCACAATTTTTCCAGTTGGAGTTTTAGGACTTGGCTTTGCAGATTGAAGAAAAACGTCCATCTCTCCCTGTCATCAAATTGATTCATTAAAAAAAAAAAACAAAAAAAAACAAGATTACCATTTATTTTTCTACCTTTAGCCTAAAAGAATACAAATGGTAGAGTAAAAATGCTCAGCACAAAATGATCTTGAGAGCTCTTGAGGTCAGAGTCGTGGGCAGAAATCTCTCCAAGTGCTGCATAACTACGTATAATTTACAGGAGATTAGAGTCAATAGATTTCTGAAAGGCTGACTCCACATTCTCTTCCTCTTTAGGTAACACTGTTTGTCAGAAACTTGGACAGACTTTTGTCATATATCACAAGAAAAGGTTTTGCCCTGAGTGACCTGTGTTTGGTCTGTTGTTTTATTTCCAAACTTCTTTTTCCTGGCTGCCCAAACTCACTAATAATGCTATTACCTAAACAAACACTTTATCTTTGATTCATTTAAGCACCATATTTGTTATTAATCAAAGTATTACAATTTGACTCCTTTTTTCTGTACTCCCTTTCAAGCCACAATGAGGATACGAGCTTGCCCACCCTCTCCAGGAAGCATCAGAATGCCTGACAGACCTACATTCCCCTTCTGAGGGAGGATTTCCTACTCACAAGCTATACCAGCCTGCCTGGTGATTGCTGAGGACCTGGCCCCAAATCAGTCAACCGCTAGACTGCCCAGTAGGCTACGAAATGACCTAGGGTAAGAAGAACTCTGCCTTATGGGGTGGTGACGGACTAAACCAATCAGTTCCTCTCACTTAAGAAGTTTGTTTGTTTTTTAATAAAGTAGAAAGAGCCAGTTAATATAATGGTAGAAGGAACAGAAGCCAAAACAGAAAGTTCCATTTAGCACAGTAGTAGAGATCAAAGTTGGGAGGATTGCTGCTGAGGGTATGGAGGGTAAAATCCAGTAGTTAATAACAACAACAACAACAAACAATAATGGCTTACACTACAGAGCACTCACTATGTTCCAGATATGGTAAGAAATTCACACATATTATTCCATCAAACCTTACAACCACCTATGAGTTTAGTTCTAGTATCTCCATTTCACAAATGAGAAAACTAAGGCAGAGAGAATATAAGGAAAGTGCACAAAGACTCCTTTGTGGGGGAATTGGAATTCTCAACCTACATTTGTTTCATTCTAGAATCCTTGCTCTTATTCACTATCCTGAATTAGATCTTGATTTATGTCTTGAATGGTATTTCAGGCTTCATACAGTGTGTGAGATTCCAGCCTGTTTTACTTGCACCTGAATTTGTACAGCAAACCCTCATTACTTAAGGAAAACTGAATACAGGAAAAGTAGAGCTGTGAACCTTAAAAGTACATTCAGGGTTGATACTGGAATCTCAAGGGCTAAAGTTATATTTTCTAAAAACCTCTAAAGTGTTGCTCAGATTTATTTTAATCATATCTCTGGCATCTCACTGTGTATTAGCTTCATCATCTTTCTTCATTAATTTTGACCATAGGGAATGGTAATAATAACACAGGGAGGAGAAAATAAAATTAGAGTATGGGGACATATATGTGAATATCTTGGTCTATGAGAAATACTGGGTGGGAAGAAGTACAAGCTAGAATCAAGATTGCTGGGAGAAATATCAATAACCTCAGATATGCAGATGACACCACCCTTATGGCAGAAAGTGAAGAGGAACTGAAAAGCTTCTTGATGAAAGTGAAAGTGGAGAGTGAAAACGTTGGCTTAAAGCTCAACATTCAGAAAACAAAGATCATGGCATCTGGTCCCATCACTTCATGGGAAATAGATGGGGAAACAGTGGAAACAGTGTCAGACTTTATTTTGGGGGGCTCCAAAATCACTGCAGATGATGATTGCAGCCATGAAATTGGAAGACGCTTACTCCTTGGAAGAAAAGTTATGACCAACCTAGATAGCATATTCAAAAGGAGAGACATTACTTTGCCGACTAAGATCCAACTAGTCAAGGCTATGGTTTTTCCAGTAGTCATGTATGGATGTGAGAGTTGCACTGTGAAGAAAACTGAGCACCGAAGAATTGATGCTTTTGAACTGTGGTATTGAAGACACTTGAGAGTCCCTTGGACTGCAAGAAGATCCAACCAGTCCCTTCTAAAGGAGATCAGTCCTGGGTATTCATTGGAAGGACTGATGCTAAAGCTGAAACTCCAGTACTTTGGCCACCTGATGCAAATAGTTGACTCATTGGAAAAGACTCTGATGCTGGGAGGGATTGGGGGTGGGAGGAGAAAGGGACGACAGAGGATGAGATGGCTGGATGGCATCACTGACTCAATGGACATGAGTTTGAGTAAGCTCTGGGAGTTGGTGATGGACAGGGAGGCCTGGCGTGCTGCGATTCATGGGGTCACAAAGAGTCGGACATGACTGAGCGACTGAACTGAACTGAACTGATGCAATTCAATAAATATTAAGTGCTCTCTATATCCATATAAATGTACACAAACCCCTACGTATCACCTCCTCTACTTAAGCCACATTATTAGCCAGATTGATACAAAAGTCACAAGCATGAAGCAGTGACTTTGTGATTCAAAGCTGGTGTTCTGGGACAACCCAGGGGATACAGTGGGGAGGAAGGTGGGAGGAAGGTTCAGGATTGGGGGGACACATGTGTATCCATAGCTGATTCATGTTGAAGAATGGCAAAAACCATCACAATATTGTAAAGTAATTATCTTCCAATTAAAATAAATTATTTTTTTTAAAAAAAGATGGCAAAGGAGGACTCTGATCTCACTTCCCTTAACACACACATCAGAAATACACCTACATGTGAAGCAACTCTTGCTCTGGATGCACACCCTTAGCCGGGGACAGAAGAGGAAGGGGATATCGCAGGTTCAGTTATCATCCATAGGGAGTGAAAGGTTTGAGCTACATATTAGGTACGCCACCCAGGGGTTCACCACTAGGAAGACGAGTACCCTTAGCTGGTTGGAAAACCAATGGGACTTACTAGAGGGCTGTGAGAAACCTAGACTCTGCTCATGAAGAGGACTACATGCTTGCTTACTCCTGGGAATAGTACAGAGGAAGCAGATTGAAAACTGCCTGGACTCTGGCTTTCCAAGACCACCCCAGTATGCACCCCAGTGGGCTCTAGCCCCTGTGGCTCTGATACTGCTCTGCATGAGAGCAGAGGCACCATTGCCAAAGAAAGTGCACACAATTAGAAGGAATGAACTAAGCTCAGACCTAGCCCTCTGGTCTTCTGCACCAGGATCTTGGGCACCGACCCCACTCCCAGTAGGGAGGGGACAGCCTGTGAGCACAAGAGAAGCCCTGGCTTCTACCTGGCTCTGACTGTAGCCCTTCCATCTCCAGGCCTACCTCCCATTAAGGTGGGATTAACGGTTTCCAGCACACCCCAGGTAAAGATATGACCCACTTCAGATCCAGCTCTCCTACCACTGGACACATGCAAACTGAACAGGGATGCTCCCACAGAAGGACACCCTTTCAAGACTGGAAGAGGTAACTGTTTCACCTAATTTCATAGAGACAGAGAAAGTTAAAGTGAGAAGACAGGAATATGTTTCAACCAAAAGAACAAGAAAAAAGACCCTGAAGAACACTACAAATAGTTTACCAGATAGAGTTCAAAGCATTAGAAATAAGAATGCTGACTGAATTTGGGAGAATAGATGAACACAATGAGAATTTTAACAAGGAACTAGAAAATATAAAAGAGAACCCATCAAACTGAAGAATATTATAAGTGAAATGAAAAGTACACTAGAAAGACTTAGTATCAGACTAGATGATACAAAAGAATG
The DNA here is from genome assembly GCA_006410935.1 of Redunca redunca. Lineage (NCBI taxonomy): Eukaryota > Metazoa > Chordata > Mammalia > Artiodactyla > Bovidae > Redunca > Redunca redunca. The sequence continues at coordinate 389,387 of SJYQ01004517.1, forward strand.
CATAAGCAATCTGGAAGATAGGATAATGGAAATCACCCAATTAAAAGAGCAAAAAGAACAACATATTTTAAAAATAAAGATAACTGAAGGAACCTCTAGAACACAAGCATACTAACATTTGCACTACAAGGGCCTCAGATGGAGATGGGAAAGAAAAAGGATAGAAAATGTATTTGATGAAATTATGGCTGACAAACTCCCAAAGATAAAGAAGGAACTAGATTTTCAGATTCGGGAAGTACAGAAAGTTCCAAACAAGATGAATTTTAAAAGATCCATATCAAGACATATTATAATTAAAATGGTAAGAGTTTAAAAAAAAATTCTACAGATGTATAGAACAGACTTTTGGATTTTGTGGGAGAGGGAGAGGGTGGGATGATTTGGGAGAATGGCATTGAAACATGTATACTATCATGTAAGAAATGAATTGCCAGTCTAGGTTTGATACAGGATACAGGATGTTTGGGGCTGGTGCACTGGGATGACCCAGAGAGATGACATGGGGAGGGTAGTGGGAGGGGGGGTTCAGGATTGGGATCTCATGTATACCCATGGTGGATTCATGTCAATGTATGGCAAAACCAATACAGTATTGTAAGTAAAAATATAAAATTAAAAAAATAATAATAAATAAAAATAAATTTAAAAAAATTTTAAAGGCAGCAAGAAAAAAACAAAGTCACCTACAAAGGAACCCCCATAAGGCTACTAGCTGATCTTCTGCAGAAATGCTGAAGGCCAGAAATGAGTGGCATTATGTATTTAGAGTGCTGAAAAAGAAAACCTAAAACCTAGGGTACTATACTCAACAAAGTCATCACTGAGTTCATCAATATTAACAAGTTTTCTTTAAATGGAAAAGAAAAAGCTACAAGTAAGAAGTATCTATAGGAAAGGGAAAACCCATAATAATAGCAAGTATGCAGTAAAGGCAGTAGATCAACCACTCAAATAAGCTAGTAAAAAGATATAAAGACAAAAATGCTAAAACCAACTATACTTAGAAAAACAGTAAGGGGTAGACATAAAGATGGAAAATAGGACATCAAAAACACAAAACATGGGGGAAGGAAGTCAACAATGTATATCTTTTAGGATGTGTTTTAACTTAAATGACTATCACTTTAAAACAAGTAGATAAAATAAATAAATAAATAAATAAAACAAGTAGATAAAGTTATAGGTCAATCTATATTAACCCCTGGTAACCATAAGAGAATAACACTGAAAAAACAAACAAACAAACAAAAAACAAACCACCAGGGAAGAAGCTAAAAGAAGAAAAATTAGAGAAGAACTACAAAAACAACTAGTAAAAAAGAAACAAAATGGCAATAATTTCATACCTACTTTTCAATAATCGCTTTGAATGTCAAAGGACTAACTGCTTCAATCAAAAGACATAAGGTGGTTATTAGACAAAAAATAAGACCAATCTATAAGTTGCCTACAAGGGACTAATTTTGTGTTAGCCCCTGAGCTAAAGGTAAACTCAGACTGAAAATGAAGGGATGGTAAAAGATATTCCATGTAAATGTAAGCAAACAGAAAGCTGATCATATAGACAAAGTAGTCTTTAAAACAAAGTCTATTATAGAAGACAAAGAAGGACATTATATAATGATTAAAATAATACAAGAGAATATTATACTTATTAACATATAATACAAGAGAATATTATTANAAAGCAAATATTAAAACACGTAAAGGTAGAAACTGACAATGATAAAGTAATAGTAGGGGGCTTTAGCACCCCACTTATATCCATGCACAAATCATTTACTGAGAAAAGCAATAAGGAAATAGTGGCTTTAAATGCACATTAGATCAACCAAACATAACAGATTTCCTATTGGACATTCCATCCAAAAACAGCAAAAAACACATTCCCTTCAAGCACACACAGAATGTTCTCTATGAGAGATTGCATACTAGGCCACAAAATGAGACTCAACAAATTCTAGAGGATGGAAATTGCATCAATCATTCTTTCCAACTACACTGGTAAAACACTAGAAATCTATTTCAGAAACAACCTAAACTACCCATCTAAGGTACTTAGAAAAGAACAAAGTCCAAAATCAGCACAAGGAAGGAACTAATAAAGATCAGAGAGGAAATCAATAAAATAGAGATTTTTAAAAAGCTGAAAAGATCAATGAAACACAGAGCTGTTTTTTTGAAAAGATAAACAAAATTGATGAACCTTTAGCCAGGCTCATTAAAGAAAAGAGAGAACCCAAATAAGAAATGAAAGAGGAAAAATAACAGTGATAACACAGAGATACAAAAAGTCATAAGAGAATACTATGAACAGATACATGCCAACAACTTGGAGAGCCTAGAAGAAATGGATAAACTCCTAGAAACAAACAATCTTCCAAAAGTGAACCAGGAAGTTCTGAACAGGCCAATCACTAGTAGTGAAATTGAACTAGTAATCAAGAAACTCCCAGCAAACAAAAGTCTAGAACTGGATGACTTCACAGGAAAATTCTACCAAATATAAAAGTAAAGTTAATATTCACTTCTCAAACTATTCCAAAAAAATGAAGAGGCAACACTCATCAATTCTTTCTACAGGGTCACCATTACCCTGATACCAAAACCAGGCAAAGAAATCACACATACAAAAAACAAAAAGTATAGGCCAATATCTCTGTTGAATATAGATGTAAAAATCCTAACAAACCAAATTCAATAATATATGAAAAGGATCAGACAACGTGGTCAAGTGGGATTTATTCTAGGTATGCAAATATAGTTTAATATATGCAAATCAATGTGATGCAGCACATTACAAAATGAAAGGATCATATAAATTATATGATCATATAAACAAAGTGAAGTGAAGTGAAAGTTGCTCATTCATGTCCTGACTCTTTGTCATCCCATGGACTGTAGCCCACCAGGCTCCTCCGTCCATGAAATTCTCCAGGCCAGAATACTGGAGTGGGTAACCATTCCCTTCTCCAGGGGATCTTCCCAACCCAGGAATCAAACCCAGGTCTTCCACACTTCAGGCAGATTCTTTACTGTCTGAACCACCCAGGAAATCCATGATCATATGAATAGATAAAGAAAAAGAATTTGACAAAATTCAACATCCATTCATTATAAAACTCATCAAAGTTGTCATAGAGGAACATATTTCAACATTACAAACAAACAGCTGTCAGCATACTCAGTGATGAAACACTGAAAGGTTTTCCTCTAAAATCACGGTCAAGCCAAGGATACCCACTCTCATCACTTCTGTTTAATATAGTGTTGGAAGGGCTTCCCTTGTGGCTCAGCTGGTAAAGAATCCACCTGCAATGGGGGAGACCTGGTTTCAATCTTGGGTTGGGAAGATCCCCTGGAGAAGGGGAAGTCTACCCACTCCAGTAGTCTGGCCTGGAGAATTCCATGGACTACATAGTCCATGGGGTTACAAAGAGTCAGACATGACTAAGCAACTTTCACTTCACGTCACTTTTGGAAGTCCTAGCCAACACAATCAGGCAAGAAAAAGAAAGAAAGCATCCAAATTGAAAGGGAAGAAGTAAAATAGTTACAACATGCAATAGACATAATACTATAAGAACCTTAAAGTCTTCACTATAAAACTATCAGAATAAATGAATGAATTCAGTAGAGCTGCAGGATCCCAGATTACTATATAAAAATCTGTTTCTTTCATATATACTAATGAACTATCAGAAAGAGAAAACAAGAAAATCCCTTTTAAATTAACATAAAAAAGAAATAAAGGCCTAGGAATAAATTTAATCAAGGGGAGGAAATGGAAGGGAAGGGATAGGAATGGGAGAGGGGGTAAGGAGAGGAAGGGAGAGAAGAGGAGAGGAAGGTCTGTTGAAGAGAGGATAGAGGGAGCCTAGCTATCAGACACATCAGATCTCGCCTTGGTCAGATTGGTGAAACCCGACAAATTTGAGGAACACAGTTTAAAAACAAAACTATATATGTATGACTGAATCCCTTTGCTGTCCACCTGAAACTATCACAACATAGTTAATCAGTCATACTCCAATACAAAATAAAAAGTTTAATAAATATTACAAAAAAACACTATAGCAAACCAGAGCAGAGACCAATTGGTCAAGACAAGGTTTATAGAAACGGAAGAGAACCTCGGCTCTCCAGTTGTTTGCAGTCTCCCTGAAGAAATTTGGCATAACTTTGAAACTTATTTTAAGAAAACCATAAAGCAATCTGGGTAAAGAACAAAAACCTAGGTTCTGAAGAAATGCATAGTAAAGAATGACTCAAGGTCCAAGAATGTTATTTAATACAACTCAATATTAAAAAAAAAAAAACAAAAACAAACTTCAGTATGAAATGCCTATTGAGCAAAATACGTAAGGACAGTAAAGCAGCCAGTGGATTTGGCAACACTAAGGTTATTACTGACCTTAACAACGTTAGCATCAGTGGAGTGCTGAAAATGATTTATTTCCCCCCAGTAATTATTCAATATGTAAGCATCTTATTTCCATATGCATTTGTTCATATATTGTCTGTCTTCTCCCTAACAGAATGTTAGCTCCATGATTAACAGGACCTTGCCAGTCATGTTCACTGCTGTAAAACCAATGACTGGAATTGTAGACTCTCAGTAAATAATTTGCTGGATGATTGAATGACTCCTGCACCCTGACACTATCTATACCCCCTCCCCACACCCTGACACCATCCACTCACCACCCTTGCAGGCTGACACCATACACATACTAGGTATCAGGAGGTGGAATAGGGATTGGAAAATGAGTATCGCATGGATTATGTTTTTGAGAAATTCACGATCAAATGAAAGACATATACTAGATCACAAGCAACTGTATCACTGCTTTTCAAAGTTGAATAAAGTGTTATCTATTTTAAAAGAGAAAAATTGAAATAGAAAACACTATCATGTTGACAAGACTTTTTATTATAGAATCATTTAAGAACACACAAAGATAAAACTAGACATAAACTACTTAGGCTTTTAACTCCTGTATGACCACAAAAATTGAAAATTACAAATAAAAACACCAAAACCAATAAACTTCAAATTAACATTAACCCGATGTGATAAATGATCATAAGCTAAGCTGCTACTTTCAACTAAAGGAGACTCACTATTATGGGGAAAATTCTTTTGTTAATCATGCCTTGATATCACTTGGCCTTAGCATGATATAAAACAGTTATTACAGAATAAGTCCATCTCTGTGACATTTAAAGAGTACCACTTGCTTTCAATGAAACTATGAACACAAACACAAATACAGGCCTTCCAGGAAATCAGTCAGCAGTGCTCAGTTGTAAAGTGGTTATACAGACAATCCCAAAAAGGTTTTAAATTTGTTTCTTTTATACTATGATGGAAAGAAAAACACAAACATGTTTTAAATGTCACAGAAAATCTGCAGCTCTTTGTACATATTTAACTCCCCCTTCACCTATAGATCCAGTTCCTTTATTTCATTTATTCCTGGGTCAAAAGTAAGGAATATAGAAGAGAAAGAAGATACACATTCGGATCAGCCAAATAGGTTTTAACTCCACTTCTGCCACAAGCTGGCTGTGTGATTTTGGCCAAGTTACTTAGCCTTTATGAGATTCAATTTCCTCACATAATAAAGGGAAATAATCATCTCACAGGATTATTTTAAGAATAAATTAAATTATATATAGAATAGTAACTGGCACATAGTAGTTCATAAGTTATGTTTACTTCCCCCTTTCCTGCTTTTGTGCTCTTCTCTAAGTCTCTCTGATATCAACAATATGGATGATACATTTATTCCACAAAAAATTATTCATTTACTGAGCACTTTCTATGTAACTGTTACTGTTCTATGCACTATCAAAGAACAAGGCTCCAACTCTTGTAGAATTTATGTTCTATGAAATGCCTAAGAAGGAGCAATAAGATAAATATTTGAGATGGATATTAAAGAAATATGGTTAGTACCAGGCCCTAGGCTTTAAATGCAAACTGTACAAATTTACTTTGTTTTCTGTTCAGTGGGCCCAAATAAACCTTCCAATCTTTTGGAAACCGTAAGTGAAAATCTGGCCACATGCATGTCAGTATTTGGTCTTTTTAAATGTTAGCACTACTTTCAACCTGAAAAGCTAAAAGGGTCCTTAGCTCTAAATTTGACTAATCTAGTACAGAAACGGGCCCTTTTATACTGAGTTATAAATTTAGGAATTCATGACAAAGCAATACAATCTCAAGAAAAAATTCAGAGATGGCAGAGGGAGAAATAAAAAATACAACCTAGAAATTAGCAAAACAGAAATGAAAAAAATATTACATGTAAAGAAATATAGGTTGGACATTCACTTAAAATAATGAAAGCAGAGGCTTCCCCCTCTCCAGGGCTCAAGGCATGTATTCCAGTAACATTTGTTAAATAGATGAATGAATGCCTGTGACCACAATCTGTCAGAATAAGTATCCCCCTCCAAAACACACAACACACACACACACACACACACACACAAAACCAGGACAGAATAAAACTAAGGAAGAAACAAAAAGTATATAACACATAAATCTAAGAAACAGAAGACAGTCTTGAGACAAATAATAAAGAGTTTTAGAACTACAGAAAAAATAACAATAATACTGCGACAGCCTATACAGAAAAAAAATAATCAAAATTTCTGCACAGATTATAAATACATGAAAAAAATTCTTTCTAGTTAGTATAGTATTTAAATATGAAGAGAACTACTTTTACGGAAATACTTTTCTAGCATTTTTTCAGCAGATTTTGGCTAGCTGACAGCAGAGATGGGCCAAATGCATGATGAGGTCCTTTTTCTCTAAACCATGATGATCTCTCTGCTCAATTTCACAGGTATCTTGAATCACGCCACAGCATAAAATAATTTATAAAAGTCATGAGGGAAGAGGTGTTTTCTGATTCTGCAGCAGTAATGATCCAATTTCAGAACTGTGAGAAGAGATTCTCTACTGATTCTGTCCCTTATCCATGTGCCGTTTGGGCTGGTCCCTTATTCAGTCACAATTTTCTCTGTGTTTAGTTGAATAATGAAACCACTGATATTTTAGGCTTATTTTGTTTTTGGTACTGATATGTCCTCACAACAAAATAAAAAAAGAAGAGAAAGCAAAAAACTTTTCTGGTAAGACAGATTCTAATTACAAAAAAAAAAATACTAAAGAGAAGAAATGGGGTATTTTTCATTTGAAAACTCACTGACTCAGAAAGCATGCTGGTTATCCTGTTTGCCACTTCACATCCATTCCCTACTTTTCTCTTCCTTGCTCTGTAACCCAGGATGCTGTCTTCTAAAGGCTAACTCATTAAGATTCCTTGCCTTTTGGCTTCTGGCTAAGATCAGCTAATGTGAGGCTGTGGCAGAAAATCATAGAATAAGAGGAGAGAAACTTCAAGGTATTTATTCCACCAGCTCCCTCTCTGCCAGGTCAAAGTTTAGACAATTGGCTGTGTTCTTTTCTCTAAGACCACAGCTCCAAAGAAGCAACATCTCTCCTACAACTGAAGCTGTTACTGAATCCTGGTAAAATCTTGTCTCACAAGCCTATTAGTAGTATTAGCTTCCAAATTTTTATTATTTCCTTTAAGCAGGCTTATCTCTGAAATAATCCCTCCAATAAATTATCTTCAATCCAATCTTTGAGAATGCAATTCATTTCCTCTCAGAACTGACAAATATATAAAATTATTCAAATTTACTATCTAACAAAAAATAAAAAGTTCAGTTCAGTCACTGAACTGTCATGCCGACTCTGCGACCCTATGGACTACAGCACACCAGGCTTCCCTTGTCCATCACCAACTCCTGGAGTTTACTTAAACTCATGTCCATTGAGTCATTAATGCCACCCAAACATCGCATCCTCTGTCGTCACCTTCTCCTTCTCCCTTCAATCTTTCCCAGCATCAGGATCTTTTCCACTGAGTCAGTTCTTCAGATCAGGTGGCCAAAGTATTGGAGTTTCAGCTTCAGCATCAGTCCTTCCAATGAATATTCAGGATTGATTTCCTTTAGGATTGATTGGTTGGATCTCTTTGTAGTCCAAGGGACTCAAAAGAGTCTTCTCCAACACCAGAGTTCAAAAACATCAATTCTTCAGTGCTCAGCTTTCCTTATAGTCCAAATCTCACATCTATAAATGACTAATGGAAAAACCACAGCCTTGACTAGACGGACCTTTGTCAGCAAAGTAATGTCTCTGCTTTTTAACATGCTGTCTAGGTTGGTCATAACTTTTCTTCCAAGAAGCAAGCATCTTTTCATTTCATGGCTGCAGTCACCATCTGCAGTGATTTTGGGGTCCCCCAAAATAAAGTTTCTCACTGTTACCATTGTTTCCCCATCTATTTGCCATGAAGTGATGGGACCAGATGACATGATCTTAGTTTTCTGAATACTGAATTCTAAGCCAACTTTTTCACTCTCCTCTTTCACTTTCATCAAGAGGCTCTTTAGTTCCTCTTCACTGTCTGCCATAATGGTGGTGTCATCTGCATAACTGAGGTTATTGATACATCTACCAGAAAGCTTGATTCCAGCTTGTGCTTCATCCAGCCCAGCATTTCTCATGATACTCTACATAGATGTTAAACAAGCTGGGTGACAATATACAGCCTTAATGTACTCCTTTCCCAATTTGGAACCAGTCTGTTCCGTGTCCAGTTCTAACTGTTGTTTCTTGACCTGCATACACATCTCTCAGGAGGCAGGTAAGGGGTCTGGTAGTCCCATCTCTTTAAGAATTTTTCACAGTTTATTGTGATCCAACACAGTCAAAAGCTTAGGCATAGTAAATAAAGCAGAAGTAGATGGTTTTTCTGGAACTCTCTTGCTTTTTCAACGATCCAACAGATGTTGGCAATTTGATCACTAGTTTCTCTTCCTTTTCTAAATTCAGCTTGAACATTTGGAAGTTCTTGGTTCACATACTGTTGAAGCCTGGCTTAGAGAATTTTGAGCATTACTTTGCTAGAGTGTGAGATGAGTGTAATTGTGTGGTACTTTGCATATTTCTTGGCATTGCCTTTCTTTGGGATTGGAATGAAAACTGACCTTTTCCAGCCCTGTGGCCACTGCTGAGTTTTCCAAATTTGCTGGCATATTGAGTGCAGCACTTTCACAGCGTCATCTTTTAGGGTTTAAAATAGCACAACTGGAATTCCATCACCTCCACTAGCTTTGTTCGTAGTGATGCTTCCTAAGGTCCACTTGACTTCACACTCCAGGATGTCTGGCTCTAGGTGAGTGATCACACCATCGTGGTTATTTGGTCCATGAAGATCTTTTTTGTGTAGTTCTGTGTATTCTTGCCACCCCTTCTTAATATCTTCTGCTTCTGTTAGGTCCATACCATTTCTGTCCTTTATTGAGCCTATCTTTGCATGAAATGTTCCCTTGTTATCTCTAATTTTCTTGAAGAGATCTCTAGTCTTTCCCATTCTATTGCTTTCTTCGATTTCTTTGCATTGATTGCTGAAGAAGGCTTTCTTATCTCTCCTTGTTATTCTTTGGAACTCTGCATTCAAATGGGTATATGTTTCCTTTTCTCCTTTGCCTTTAGCTTCTCTTCTTTTCTCAGCTATTTGTAAGGCCTTCTCAGATAGACATTTTGCCTTTTTGCATTTCTTTTTCTTGGGGATGGTCTTGATCACTGCCTCTGGTACAATGTCACAAAACTCTGTCCATAGTTCTTCTGGCACTCTATCAGATCTAAGTCTTTGAATAATAATAATAGCTAGCAATTATTAAAAGCTTTTTATATGACAGATTCTATGCTGATTAGTTTACATATGTTCTTTTTCATTTAATCTTCACACAAAAATATTAGTTCCATGGAAGTGAGGAGGTTGGAGTGATTATATCTTAACAATAATCTAGTCTTACATAGCAACAATAGTATTTTTATATGAGGATTATTCTATGCTGACTAGTTTACCTATGCAATTTTTCATTTAATCCTCACAATGGAATACTGTTGTTGCAGTTAGTATTATTGCTATGTTAGACTAGATTATTGTTAAGATGCATTTGCTCCATCTTCCTCACTTCCATAGGACTAATAAGCTACTTAGCATGCATGCATGCACTGTGGAGAAGAGTATAGAGGTTCCTTAAAAAAACTAAAAATAGAGCTACCATAAGACTGTGCAGACCATTCTTGGGCATATATCCAAAGAAAATCATGATCTGAAAGGATACATGAACCCCAATGTTCATTGCAGTACTGTTTAAAATAACAAAGACATGGAAACAACTTATATGTCCATCCACAGAGGAACAGATAAAGAAGAAGTGGTATGTGTATACAATGGAATATTACTAAGCCATTAAAAGGAATGAAATAAGGGCATTTGCAGCAACATGGATGAACCTAGAGATTATATTGAGTGAAATAAGTTATAAAAGGAGAAATATGACATTCCTTATATGTGTAATCTAAAAACAAATGATACAAATGAACTTACAAAAGAGAAAGAGACTCATAAACTTAGAAAATGAACTTCTGGTTGCTAGGGGGAAGGAAGGAGGAAGGGATAATTAGGGAGTTTGGGATGGATATATACATACTGATATATTTAAAATGGATAACCAAGGGCCTACTGTATAGCACAGGGAACAGCTGTTCAATGTTATGTGGCAGCCTGGATGGGAGGGGAGTTTGGGAGAGAATGGATACATGTATATGTATGGCTGAGTCCCTTCACGTTCACCTGAAACTATCATAACATTTTTAATTGGCTATACCCAATACAAAATAAAAAGTTTTAAAACAAAATTTAAAAAGTCATCCTCTAGTAAAAGGAAACTATTAACTATGAATTTAAAACACTGATCTGCAGAAACAACTTTCCCCAAGGGAAATTTCCCAATTGCCATTTAGATGAAACATGAACTCACTAACATAATATATGAGCCTTCATAACTTGGCCACTGGTCACATCTTTATTCTCCCAATCTGGTACCTTCCCTACTTCCACCCATCACTTGAGTCACACAAAATTATTAGTAGCTAATTGGGCATGCTATACCACCTTCCTTTACACATACTGTTCTCTCAGCCTGTAAAGTTTTTCTCCTTCTTATTCCCGAACTCCTCCAGTATCATTTTACTCTAATTTCTGCTGGCTGAGTCTGGTGTTCTTTTTCAGTGTTCTGTGCATGTCTATGCTCTCTCATAGTCATTTTAGCACTAAATTTAACTGAGTTCCTTGAAGGTCAGTAATTTGCTTTCTGTTCATAACCATATTCCCACTGTCACAACCTGACACATAGTAGGCTCTAAAATGTTCACACAATTATTTTAGAAAGCTATAAACTATCCAGTTGCATTGGAGGAAATAGTGCATTGTGACAAATAGAAAAGGGAACTGGGGAGTAAGAGTTTGTCAGTCTTAATTCAATACTATCTAAACAGAAAAGTTCTTTGATTCCTGAGTCTTGATACAAATATCCCTAACATAGAGAAAAGCAATCCATCAGGCTGCCTTAGCTTGAGGTACATATTCCTTAAGAATATCTAACCCTCTTTGTCCAATTCTTTGCTAACTAAGCAACCTGTGCTAAATTGGTTTCTTGAGTGGAAATAATATTGGTGGCAGCAGGACAAGATGTGGGTGCAGGGAAATGCGAATAGTAAAAACAATGTCTTATTCTGGAGCCAAGCACACTTTACGGAAACAGGTTAGCAAGGATCTATTTCCAGAATTTAATCTGCTTTGAAAGAATGAACTAAAAATTTATTGTAGGATTTCGAAAGCAAGGAACGAATCCTGACCTATAAAAAGTCCACCCAGGGACTGTCCCCTCACCCCAGGAGGCCTGGCCTGAAACAACCAGCACATGTCTTTGGATATCTCTGTCCCTACAGTACTCTACAGAGGTAGCAACTGCTAGGGGAGAGAAAAGCTGGAAAAATCAGACTAGTGGGATAGCAAACCCAGATGCTATCTCCCTGTTGCTAATGGTAACAGGATTAGACTAGATGAGAACTGTAATTAGGCTCTTCGCTTTTATATCCGACATGTTTACAGCCATCGTGCTATTCTGGGGCTCTTACATAACATTTATATCTGATGCTATAATAGGCATTTTTGTGATTCTAGTTTCTTCCTCTTCAATCTAAGTAGCTCCATCATGCAAGTACTTCTTTCCTCATCCAAGTCAGGACCTGTAACATCCCACTCATACATGTATGCTCTGTAAACTATCTGTATTTTCATCTTAACTTATTAATGAACACAATTGCTTTCTCTTAATTCTATGCTTCTTATTTATTTGGTTAATTTTTCTTTTTTTAATTTTTATTTTTACTTTATTTTACTTTACAATACTGTATTGGTTTTGCCATACATTGACATGAATCCACCATGGGTGTACATGCGTTCCCAAACATGAACCCCCCCTCCCACCTCCCTCCCCATAACATCTCTCTGGGTCTATTTATATACATCAGAGGTCAGTAGCCATATGCCAAATCTGCCCCACAGTCCTACTTTCCTATGAAGTAAAAATGGTTTTTACATTTCTGAAGTGTTATAAAACTACAAACACACACACACAAAGGGCAATATTCAACAAAGTCTCTTAGTGACCCACAGATGCTAAAATATTTGCTGTTGGGCCAGTTATAGAAAATGTTTACCAATATTTGCTCTTCATTAGTGCTGTCCATTACAGGTCATAAGTCACTAAACATAACAAAGGCTTATTTATCAAGCATCTAATAATGACTGGTGCTGGGGAGAGGGAACTTCCCCCTCTACCCATCTTGAGTTCTTGTGGCTGGAATAACAAGAAAATTGACATAGATAAACAGGAGAAAAACAAATTTAACTGTGTGCACAAAGGCCTCACAAAAATGGAACTTAAAAACTACGCAAACAGGCAGTTTTTTATACTTTTTAAATGCCTGGATTTGATCCACACAGTCTAGTTAAAGAATTCCAGTTATAATACTTCCCAGAATCATAACACCTTAGACTCAACGTACAATCCCCTTTATAATAATCTAACAAAGGATTATCTGCCTTCTGGTCATCCACAATGAGGTGAAGTGTGCCAGCACTGGACAGTTCTAAATTTGGAAGTCTTGCACATTTTAAGATGAAACCTTAAGATAACTTGCATGCTTTAGTCTTGTTTCCTCTGGACAATAAGACTAAATTTATACCTTTTATTTAATGTCCTTTATTTCAGGATAGCTCACTCACATCTTTCCAAAGTTGTATTTTATCCCACACATCCTCCCAAAAATTTTCAAGCAATTTTCATTATTTTTTATTTAATAGAATTTCAAGACCTTCTCACAACCCAAGTCATACTCCTTGGTTAGGACTACATCTTAGTGTATGTTGAGTCATACTGAGAACTGTAAAATACCAGTATCTCCACTGTTCTCTAGCTACCTAGATGGAGTCAACATTCACTAAACACACCGTTCTCTTTCATGATTTAGATTTTTGTATATACCTTTTATCTCTATTAAAAAAAAAAAGTCTTTTCCCTTTCCCTTGTAGATCAAACTTCTGATCACCTTTCAAGACAATTGTATCTGTGTTTTAACCAGACTCTTGTTAATTCTTCTTTAGCAAATGTGCCAAAAGGCATTGTATTTATTAACAGTCGGTCTCACATATAAGTTTCGATCTTAAGAGAAAACATTGTCTTATTCATTTTTGTATGAATAAATACATTTATGAATCAAGAATGGATACTACCACAAACTTGGTTGTAAGATGATATGGTCTGAGGATTTAATATATAACAAGATGACAATAGCTGATAACACTATATTGTATAATTAAATTTTTCCAAGAGATAAGAACCTAAATAGTCTCTCTGGAAAAAAAGAATAACAAACATGTAAGGTGTTTATTAGCTCTTTCACAAAACATATGTACATATGATGTATACTTTAAATGTCTTAAAATCTTATCATCAATTATACTTCAAAAAAGAGTAAAGAAAGCGATTCGTTTCTTATATGACATTATACATGTTTCAATGCTATTCTCCCAAATCATCCCGCCCTCTCCATCTCCCACAGAGTCCAAAAGACTGTCTATACATCTGTGTCTCTTTTGCTGTCTCACATACAGGGTTATCATTGCCATCTTTCTAAATTCCATATATATGTGTTAGTATACTGTATTGGTGTTTCTCTTTCTGGCTTACTTCACTCTGTATAATCAACTCCAGTTTCATCCACCTCATTAGAACTGATTCAAATGTATTCTTTTTAGTGGCTGAGTAATACTCCATTGTGTATATGTACCACAGCTTTCTTATCCATTCATCTGCTGATGGACATCTAGGTTGCTTCCATGTCCTGGCTATTATAAACAGTACTGTGATGAACATTGGGCTACACGTGTCTCTTTCAATTCTGGTTTCCTCAGTGCGTATGCCCAGCAGTGGGATTGCTGGGTCGTAAGGCAGTTCTATTTCCAGTTTTTTAAGGAATCTCTACACTGTTCTCCATAGTGGCTGTAATAGTTTGCATTCCCACAAACAGTGTAAGAAGGTTCCCTTTTCTCCACACCCTCTCCAGCATTTATTGCTTGTACTTGTATAATATCATATAAGAAATGAATTGCCAGTCCAGGTTCAATGCAGGATATAGGATGCTTGGGGCTGGTACACTGGGATGACCCAGAGGGATGGTATGGGGAGGGAGGTGGGAGGGGGGTTCAGGATGGGGAACACATGTACATCTGTGGCAGATTCATGTTGATGTATGGCAAAACCAATACAATATTGTAAAATAATTAGCCTCCAATTAAAATAAATAAATTTAAATTAAAAAAAAGAATGCATATTAACTTCTGCATCTACAGTCTGTCCGTGTTATTTAGGCAACCAATGTCAAACCTACACAAGGAAACCCTAAAACTGAGATAACTACTGGATTTGTAAAACCAGTAATTATAATTTATAAAATTATCATAGTTGACATTCTTTGAGCTGTTGTAAATATTCAATTAGATACAGGTCATTATTTTAAGATATGATTTACTCATGTTGACACAGGAAAGAATGTCAAATTCCTAAGTTCCCAGATCCTAAAGTTGCAGTTTTAGTCTGATAAACAAGAATTCAAACTATAAAAAAACCCATCCACTTATTAAAAATATGTTTTTACCCATTTAGGAGCTTTAAAAATAGCATATTTTAGAGTCAAAAAAATCACTCAAGATATATCAACCCTCTAGAATTTCTTTGCCTATGAAGCCTGATACCCACCTCATTTCATAGAGCAAGCAGCCTTTACCATTAAATTGATGAATGTAACTTGGAAAGAAAAACACTGGGAAAATGTTGAGATATGATTAATCTTCAAAAATGCCCTCAAATCCTTTAAGATCTCATGCTCTACCAACTGAGCTAGTCAGGCTACCCTCTAATACTTTAAGATTGACACTGTTTAAGAACTGTCAGAGTTTGCCAGTCATACTAAAATCCTTTTGAACACACAGTCATATCATAATTTCCAGCTTCCTTGGCATTTCGACATGGCCATATGACTTAGTTCTGGCTTATGAAACGGGTGTGGGAATTATGCACATCGTGTGCATGCATGCTATATAGCTTCAGTCATGTCTGACTCTTTGAGACCCTATGGACTGTAGCCCTCCAGGCTCTTCTGTCCATGAGATTCTCCAGGCCAAAATACTGGAGTGCGCTGCCATGCCCTCCTCTGGGGGGATCTTCCTCATCCAGGGATGAAACCTGAATCCCTTAAGTCTTATATTGGCAGGCAGGTTCTTTACCATTAGCACCACCTAGGAAGCCCCATGTCATCTAGACCTGGCCAATAGTAACTTTTTGCAAGTGACTCCCTTCTTTATTTACCCTTTTGCTGGCTAGAATGGAAATTATCCAGCAGATGACCATAAGAGTCTCCTCCAACCTCCTGCTGAAGATGGCAAATGGTGGAATGACATGATGAAAGAAGACTAAATTCTTCACTTAATTCCGGAGTGAAAATGACCTAACTATGTACATTTCCATTAGTCTTTGATGCAAAAAAGAAATAAATGCTTATAATGTATAGCCCCTGAGATTCCAGAGTTTATCTGCTATAGCAGCTAGTGTTAACTAATGCAAGGACAGAATAGCTTGTAGAATTTCCCAGCAAATAAAAAGATCTCCATACTTCTTTATGAACATTTAAATAGAATTAGAAATTGAAATAATAGTCTATATCAAATAGTCAAGATGTTTATAGTGTTTTTCATACAAAAGCATCCCAATAAGGGTACTGCCTGAAGTATAATCTTTAATCTTTAGCATTTAAATGTGAATGATTCTATTGACTCAGCATTCCAAATTGCAGCATTCTTGAAACTAAAAGCATTTACTTCTTGGTTGGTATTTGTTGATACAGGCCTACTGATGTGTCTTTTTTTTTTAATATTCAGCAGCTGAAAAATCTTGAGCAATAACTACTGAGATAATACCTTTCTCCAAATACATGACCTCAATTGTAAAACTCACTGGGTCTATCCAAAGTAATTTAAAAATCAATCTGATCTATAACAAGAAGTCAACAAAATTCCTGAAAAACTTAAATAGCACAATCAACTCCCTCTGGGTTAAACACTTCAATAGCAAAAGTTGTGTATAACAGGCAACTGCATAGAAAACTTATGAAATGGTCCAAAGCGGGGAAAGAAACCTAAAGAAGAACAGAGTCGCTTCTATATTTTAGTGGCTTGATATTATTATCATTCCTTCATTCAAGAAACATTTATTAAGAACACGCAATGTGCCAGGCTCTGTGATAAGCAATATGATGGATATAAAATCAACTCCTAATTTCCAGGATATATAAAAGATAAAAACATAAGAATTTTTAAATTCAGTTCTGAAGTCCAAAATATTTTTTAAAAAGTCTAAAATATTTGTGCATGATTTCATAGAAAAATGAAGCCAACTCCAATCTCACTGATAATAAAACTTTTGAAAATGTCAATATATTGTGGATAGGATTAGATGTTATATGGAGGAGAGAATAATATACCATCTAGGGAAAGATTCAACAATACAAGAAGAGAATAAATATTTGTAAGGGAAATGATATATATCTTAATTTTGCCAAATTTCAGATGATAGTATGTCTTATGTCAGCTCCTCTAGAAAGCAGAACTTGAGAGCTGGTAAAGGACTGATACTTTCTTTAGAAGATAAAAGCCCTTTATTTAGGGGCAGCAGTGAGAGAAAACAGGAAGGGAAAGCAAAGAAATATGCAAAGCAGGGCAGTGTAATGCATAATTACACTAGCTTCATGAAGAGCCCTAAGTAGATCCCACACCACAGGGTATCACTTTGGAAGATTTGCAAAAAGAAATTATACCACAGTGTAGTTCACTTAGTTGTGGTTGTTTAGTTGCTAAGTAATTCCAACTCTTTGCAGTCCCATGGACTGAAGCACGCCAGGCTTCCTATCATTCACTATGTCTCTGAGTTTGCTCAAACTCAAGTCCATTGAGTCAATGATGCTATCTCATCCTCTGATGCCCCCCTTCTCCTGCCCTTAGTCTTTCCCAGCATCAGGGTTTTTTCCAGTGAGTCAGCTCTTTGCATCAGGTGGCCAAAGTATTAGAACTTCAGCTTCAGCATCAGTCCTTCCAATAAACATTCAGGGTTGGTTTCCTTTACGATTGACTTGTTTCATCTCCTTGCTGTTAAGGGACTCTCAAGAGGCTTCTCCAGCACCACAGTTTGAAAACATGTTAGAGTAATTCACCTCTGTCTCCCATCTCACTTTCACACAGAGCTAATTCCTCCATAGTTCTGTGTCATATCATCCAGTTCCCAGTGGCTGCTTCAGAAGCCGGAGCCCAAACTCTCTCTGTGTCATTTCATCTAAGCCTGGGAAGTCAAAAGTGAATCAGGACACATAGGATTGGCAAGAAAGACTTACAGGAATATAAGCCTGGAGGTCCAATCTTCTAGGGTTGTTGTGCGGATGTGAAGTTATGTATACAATGTCTGTCATAATAAGCATGCAAAAAATGCTAAGAGCTCCAACCTGGGAAAGATATTTAGGGCAGTAGGAGTAATATCGCTGGCAAAAGAACAGTTTTCTGGGAGGACCGTTACTGAGCTTCCAGCTTCTCCAAGTACTTGCCACTACATATCAAAGAGTCCCACAGCAACACTATGATTCTGTCAGTGTAGCTAGCTTCTCCTGTCAGCATGCCAAGTCTTTCCCCATTCAACTCTGTCTTACCATCCTGTTCTTTTTTTTTCTGATCACTTATACTTTATTAAAATTTAAAACTTCTCTCTTGAAACTGTTAAGAGAGTGAGAAGACAAGCCACAAATTGGAAGAAGATATCTGGAAAACACGTATCTGATTAAAAAAAAACAACAACAACTTGAAACAAAAATATACCCCAAAAAGTCTTAAAACCCAACCACAGAAAACTAGACAACTCAAATAAAAAGTTGGGGAAATATTTGAACATCTTCCCCAAAATATATACGGACAGTAAATAAGCATATGAAAACTGTCCAATATTGTATGCCATTATTACCACCCTGTTCTGTCTCACTGATTCTTTAATTAGTTTGGTAAACAACCATTCCAGCTGCGATGACTCCCGAGGTACAATCACTTGTGAGATAGCCTCATAAAAAGCTCAGCTCTGCTGAACATTTGGAATGGGGTTGGCAGGAGGGCTCAGCAGTGTCCGGACCCCAGAGTCTTAACAACCTGGGGTAAGATTACTCTGCAATAAGCCACTTCCTATTCCTGGATTGTTCTACACTAATACAGGCACAGTGCCATGCATCAGGCCACATCAAAGGAGATGTCAGCATCTCAACTCAAAACCGGGATGGAATACCTCTTAAGGCAGTCCTGTGGCTCTTCAAATAAAAATTATCCACAAGAATTGATGCTTTTGAACTGTGGTGTTGGAGAAGACTCTTGAGAGTCCCTTGGACTGCAAGGAGATCCAACCAGTCCATTCTAAAAAAGATCAGCCCTAGGTGTTCTTTGGAAGGAATGATGCTAAAGCTGACACTCCAGTACTTTGGCCACCTCATGCAAAGAGTTGACTCATTGGAAAAGACTTTGATGCTGGGAGAGATTGGGGGCAGGAGGAGAAGGGGACGACCCAGGATGAGATGACTGGATGGCGTCACTGACTCGATGGATGCGAGTCTGAATGAATGAACTCCGGGAGTTGGTGATGGACAGGGAGGCCTGGTGTGCTGTGATTCATGGGGTCGCAAAGAGTCGGACACAACTGAGCGACTGAACTGAACTGAACTGAGCTGCTTACTCCATAGCTGTCTTATTAGTGTGTCAATTCTCTAGGACTCGGGGCACAGAAGGATGAGGCTGCTTTGTTTCCTATTTCCTCCAAAAGACCATGTAAGACATTTGGAAACTGCCTCTCCACCTTCCACAATCATAAGAGTAGAATAACATTCAGAAAAACACAGGGACTAATGTTCACCGGTCACAGTGCAGAAGGCTCTCTTCCTTCTCTTCAGCTCACACCCTACCTGGCTTCTCTGTCAGTTCCCAGCTATGTCCTTTCTCACTCAGATGATTTTGACCCCAATTCAAACTAGGAAAAACTTTAAAGGATCAAATTACTGCATAGCACTTATTACTTGGGCTTGAGCTTTAAACAAGTTTAACAGAAAAGGGTACATTTTTTTTGATCTGTGAATCCAGTCAGATATATCTACAACATAAACTATTATTATGCAACAGATAACTGGTTCTAATTAACTATTTCTAAAGTGGTATACTCAATTTCACCAGTTAATTTAATATTACTTCTATTTATAAATAGTCCTTCATTAACTAGAAGGATTGAGTTCTATAATCTAAGTATTAATTTGAGCATCCTGACGTTCAGTTATTTGGGCCCTTGGTTGGCCAGAGTTCGAAGAATTATATTTCAAAATATCTGGTACTGTTTTCCACTGTGTAGGAGCAATGTTGGCATTGAGA
This sequence comes from Redunca redunca, assembly GCA_006410935.1. Lineage (NCBI taxonomy): Eukaryota > Metazoa > Chordata > Mammalia > Artiodactyla > Bovidae > Redunca > Redunca redunca. The sequence goes on from SJYQ01004517.1 coordinate 409,393, forward strand.
CACTATCTTGAAACCTCAAAGTGGCTGAATAATGGGCCAGGAGGAGTGTACAGGTAGCAGGAAAGAGGAGGAAACGAGTGTATATTACAGACGATGCAACAGAATATGAACCAAAAAAACCTTTCTTTTTCCTGTGCATATTTCCTGCTCAGTCAATGCCTGAGAAGTGCAAAGTTTAAAGGGGATGCAGATAGGGACTTGAGCAGAGTAGCCAGAATGAACTCAGTTCCATCTACACAGAAGGCCTTCCCATTACATTTATGGGAAACTCTGCTTTGCCGGGGCAGGGGGCGGGGGGAACAAGACAAAACACAACTGAATTTTCAATTCTCAATAGTATAATTTTAATGCACTGAGTTGAACTATTCAAGACACAGGGGATAAAATGATAAACAAAACAATGGCCCTGACCTTCCTAGAATTTACCATCTTGTGGGAGAAACAAAAATAATCAGATACATACATAAATAAATGAAAACTACAGAAAGTGCAATGTAGAAAAGGTAAAATACAGCACAACTGAGGAAGATGACCATTTGTGGGTTATCAGGAAAGGCTTCCCTGCTCCTGGGTGAGAGCTAAAGAATGAATAACAATTTTCAAGGTGAAAGATGGCAGATGGGCAGAATGAAGACAGCAGAATCATATTCCAGGCAGGGGAAAGGGAAGCAACATGGTTCCGTTGAAGATCTGAATGAGTGCCAGTGGCCTAAGAGTGAGAGAAGAGCATGTGATAAAGCTGTAGGAGGAGCCACACACCTTGACCTTTATTGGAAAAGAATGCAAAACCACTCAAGCGTTTAATATTAATCCTTTAACTAAAAATCACTGAGCAACCAGCACTCCACCTTCTCCATCCGTGAACACAAAGAACTGAAAAGAATCAACATCCATAGAACCTCTAAAATAAACCACAGGAGCCCCAAATTGGGAGGTAGAAGGGATCACAGCTCTGAAAGATGCCTGATGATTTCTCCATTATGTAGTGGATACTAAGCTAGAAGAAAATGAAAGAATTCAAGGATCTTCTCTCAAGAATCTCATGGGTTGGTGATAAATGTAAGTTCCTATCTGAAGAAAATACTGTGACTGCTAAAATAGTGGTAGGTACTAGATGCAATGAGAATATGGTCTCTTTCCCTTCCTCTTTTTCCTTCCTAAGGGAGAAGAATTGCACATTTAGGAAGCTCTCATGCACTTTCCAATATTTCTAGGGACTCAATAAAGAATGAAGTAAATAAACAGTAATGGAAGCATAATTTAATTTGAGTGGATTATCAATAACCTGCAGTTTTATAAAATATATAGTTTTAAGGTCAGCTGTATATGAAATAAACCAGCTTATTGGCATCCCTAAATGATCACTGAATCAGAGAACTAATTCTTCCCATGGTCGATGGAGTCCTGATAGACAGAAAGGCTAATGCAGCTTTTCAGGACAGCCAAATCAATCCCCCAAAATTATGGTTTGAGAACTGGAGGCTCTGGCTCAATATTAGTCAAGTGCTTAAAAAACATAATCAAGTACCAGAAGCCCAGCAGACTTGTGATATAAATAGTCCACAATGCTAATGAGTAGGAAGACGATGGAAATCCATTTTTTAATACACTGGGAAAGCAGCACAGAAAAGAAATCAGGTAGCTTTACCTTGGCAAAGTTCTCATCTTTCAATACCTCTGAACTGATAAAATATTTCCTGAAAGACTCTGTAGGCTTATACTTGGTTGACATACAAGGAGAGAGGAAAACAAGATAAATATAAAATCAACTGGACTAGAAAAGAATAGAGACGGAAAAATTTTGGCAGAAAGCAAACAGAAGAAAATTTTCTGAGAAAAATAACTTCATGATTCCAAAAGTAAACGTAGATCACAAGAAAACATGAAAGTTGGACGTGGTTGGGGCGTCTTTACCTTCTGTCTCCTCCCCTCCCCACTCCTGGTACACCACCCCATCTGGCCACCCTCTAAACACTTCTGCCAACCAGGGCACCCTGATGAGATTAGGAATCCATGACCGGGCACTCCCCTGGTGGTCCAGTGGCTTGTATTCCATGCTCCCAATGCAAGGGTCCCAGGTGCGACCCCTGGTCAGGGAACTAGAGCCCACGTGCCACAACTAAGACCCAACGCAGCCAAACAAATACAAATGAACATTTTTAAAACTCCATGTCAGTTGTAGATTAAAGATATTAAAGTTTATCACATCATGCAAATGATTTACATGATCATTTACCACTGTTTATTTTACCCACAAATAAAGCCATCACTAACAAAAGCAACACAAGTTAATCTCCACTATTCTGCTGATGACAGCAAGTTATTTCAAACAAGAAACACTCAAATGACTAATTACATTTTGATTTTTAAATAAAAATGGTATTTTTCTAATGACTCTAACTTAATGATCTGTTTCTTTTTATACACCCCTACTTCAGGATAATGCACAGCTAGGCAATATCTTTAAGCCCCAAATAAAACCATGTAATATGTTATTTCTTAGTCCCCAACCAGAAAGGCTTATAACTTTAAAAAGTAATGGAAAAAATTCAAGAATGTTTTAAAATCTCTCCCTTTCCCAAAACTAAGTTGAAAAACAGCAGTGTCCCTTCCAAATCCATCTGAAACTATTAATACTGAAGTCTACCAATAGTGAACTTGGAGCATATTCATATGGGCCATTAATTTTATGAAATGTTATAATAAGTACTTCTTCATTGTGATTTTCTTCACTGCTTTCAATGTGCGGTGCTTACTCACTCAGTCATGTCCGACTCTGGCAACCCCATAGACTGCAGCCCACCAAGCTCCTCTGTCCATACGGATTCTCCAGGTAAGAATACTGGAGTGGGTTGCCATGCCCTCCTCTGTTTTAAATAGTACAAATATTGATTCTGTAATTCTGGGACCTTGTTTTATCAGTGTTTATTAGGGCAATGTAATACAATCTATTTAAACACTGTCATCTGTATTTTAGAGAAAAGCCTCTTAAGGTGAAGTTTCAGCGATTTGTGTGAATTATTAAGTTGGTGTTGTAAGGAGCTATCATCTGTAAAGCTCTGTAGAGAAGAGAAATGGAACACAGTAGTTTAGACATTTTTAAGGAAGAAGCAACCAAAGAGTTCTGATAAGAGAATTCGCAGAGGCACCATTCATGGAGAAAGTCTAGTTTGCATTCAATAGCACAAATAGCATACTCAGGACAGTTTAACTCTATTTATACTCTCTAGCTCTGAAGTAGTACAGTTTTAAAACACTAGGTGTCTGAGGACCTCAACTGTAGCTTGAAATCTGGAGAGTCATAACCATTAATTTTGTTCATTTATAATTAGAGATGATTTAAATCATTCCTAAGTCAAAATTTACAGCTTAACAATATTAGTTGTCGGGGAGGGGGATAAAAAACATCATTTGGGGGTAGTCAATCATAGTTCATTCCATGGGGAAAGCCCAGGGCACTGATGTAGGTAGAAGTTCTTAGACCATGTTCTGAGAGCTTCTCATATATTTTACAGCTGCCTGAATAATGAAGCCATTTATTACCAGCCCATGCCACCTCTCCACATCAGCCCACAGACACTTTATCATATACTTTGACCATAACATCTGGGAAAGAATCAAAAGAATGAAGACATATAGGATCATAAGCACCACTTAGGAAAAGTAAAGTCCTTAGATTGTTTATAGTCCAGCTGCCAAAATTTATAGGTAACAAATCTGAAGCTCAGAGAAATTAAACAGTGGCCTAAATTTTCAAAATTTATAAATATCAGAGGTAAGCTAAGAATTCAGATTTATCCCACTCTTGATTCAGCATTTGTACTTCCATTTGACGCAGCCTCTCAATAAAAAAATACATTTATTCATTCAACAGAAGCTGGTTGAGAAGCACAGAGATTATAGGAGTCAATGACAAAAAAGAGAGAAGTACTGAGCGACTTCACTCTCACTTTTCACTTTGATGCACTGGAGAAGGAAATGGCAACCCACTCCAGTGTTCTTGCCTGGAGAATCCCAGGGACGGGGTAGCCTGGTGGGCTGCCATCTATGGGGTCGCACAGAGTCAGACACGACTGAAGTGACTTAGCAGCAGCAGCAGTCCCTGCTCTAACAGAAAAGTGTGTCAGTCACTCAGTCGTGTCTGACTCTTTGTGACCCCATGGACTGTAGTTAACCAGGCTCCTCTGTCCTTAGGATTCTCCAGGCAAGAATACTGGAGTGGGTTGCCATTCCCTTCTCCTGGGGATCTTCCTGACCCAGGGATCGAACCTAGGTCTCCCACATTGCAGGTTGATTCTTTACCATCTGAGCCACCAGCAATACCAGATACCTAAGTGCCTACATTCTAATGGAGCTTACATTCATATGTGAGGGCAAAAAAAATAAGAATTATATAAAATAAATTAATGTATGATATGTGTCCAGTGGTGATAAGTGCTCTGGAAAAAATAAAATAGGGTAAAGGGATTAGGAATAAAAAAATACTATTTTATATCAAGTGATCAGTAATAAGGTGAAATCTGGGAAGACATCTGAAGAAAGAAATGGAGGCAAGTCATGTAATTATCTAGAGGTAAATTTGGAAAACTCAGCAGTGGCCACAGGACTGGAAAATGTCAGTTTTCATTCCAATCCCAAAGAAAGGCAATGCCAAAGAATGCTCAAACTACAGCACAATTGCACTCATCTCACATGCTAGTAAAGTAATGCTCAAAATTCTCCAAGCCAGGCTTCAGCAATACGTGAACCATGAACTTCCAGAAATTCAAGCTGCTTTTAGAAAAGGCTGAGGAGCCAGAAATCAAATTGCCAACATCCGCTGGATCATGGAAAAAGCAAGAGAGTTCCAGAAAAACATTGATTTCTGCTTTATTGACTAGGCCAAAGCCTTTGACTGTGTGGATCACAATAAACTGTGGAAAATTATGACAAGAGATGGGAATATCAGACCCCCTGACCTGCCTCTTGAGAAACCTATATGCAGGTCAGGAAGCAACAGTTAGAACTGGACATGGAACAACAGACTGGTTCCAAATGGAAAAAGGAGTACGTCAAGGCTGTATATTGTCACCCTGCTTATTTAACTTCTATGCAGAGTACATCATGAGAAACGCTGGGCTGGAAGAAACACAAGTTGTAATCAAGATTGCCAGGAGAAATATCAATAACCTCAGATATGCAGATGACACCACCCTTATGGCAGAAAGTGAAGAGGAACTAAAAAGCCTCTTGATGAAAGTGAAAGAGGTGAGTTAAAAAGTTGGCTTAAAGCTCAACATTCAGAAAATGAAGATCATGGCATCTGGTCCCATCACTTCATGGGAAATAAATGGGGAAACAGTGTCAGACTTTATTTTTTTGGGCTCCAAAATCACTGCAGATGGTGACTGCAGCCATGAAATTAAAAGACGCTTACTCCTTGGAAGAAAAGTTATGACCAACCCAGATAGCATATTGAAAAGAAGAGATATTACTTTGCAACAAAGGTCCATCTAGTCAAGGCTATGGTTTTTCCAGTGGTCATGCATGGATGTGAGAGTTGGACTGTGAAGAAAGCTGAGTGCTGAAGAATTGATGCTTTTGAACTGTGGTATTGGAGAAGACTCTTGAGAGTCCCTTGGACTTCAGGGAGATCCAACTAGTCAATTTTAAATGAGATCAGTCCTGGGTATTCATTGGAAGGACTGATGCTAAAGCTGAAACTCCAGTACTTTGGCCACCTCATGCAAAGAGTTGACTCTTTGGAAAAGACTCTGATGCTGGGAGGGATTGGGGGCAGGAGGAAAAGGAGACAACAGAGGATGAGATGGCTGAATGGCATCACTGACTCGATGGACGTGAGTTTGAGTGAACTCCAGGAGATGGTGATGGACAGGGAGGCCTGGCGTGCTGCGATTCATGGGGTCACAGAGTCGGACACGACTGAGCAACTGAATTGAACTGAAAGTATTTCAGGAAAAGAGACAAGAAAGTGAATACACCTTAGGAAAAGAATGTTTTATTGCATGTTCAAGAGTCATCAAAAAAGCCAGAAAGGCTACAGAGAGTTTTTAAGTCTAAAAAACTGGAATAGCTGAGTTGCTATTTATTAAAATGGAGATGACAGTGGGAGAAGCGGGTTTGGAGCCGCGTGTGAAGGATGCAATATTGGACGTGGTAAATTTCAAATGTATCATACTGGACTTCCATCAATAGCTATAGAAAAGCTTTCTCTTTCTCTCCTCTCGTCCCTTTCTCTCTCTCTCATCTCCAGGGCTTTGACCTAATGTTAGCATTGACCCTCTTCCCACCATAACCATCATTAACACTCTCCTAAAACACAGCCAGCTGAAATATTAGCACCAAAGGATCCCTTTCCTAACTAGGTAAAATAGGGTAACATCTTGTGCTTCCCTTCAAAGTATTTGTGGCACATATAATTATTTGTTCAACTTCTAACTCTCTGCCTTAGACTGTAAGCTCCATGAGGATAGCTTTATATTCCTGTCATCATTACAGCCTTAACTCTTACTACACAGTGGACATTCAGTATGTATGCACTGAGTTGAATTTAATACCTACTTTATCTTCAATATTTTTATGTAAAATTAAGGAAAGAAATCATCTGATTGTTGATGGATTATCATTTTTAAAACTCCAAAATCTAGATTTTTTTTAAGTTTTAACAATTTCTAATATACTTTAAAAGTGCTGACTGTAGGGAAAAAAGTACAAAAGGAACTTAGAAGTTTGCTGTATTTCTGAATAATGCAGGACACAGAGAAATTATTTGTAAGGGACTGATGGTGTAGCTGAAGAAGGAAGAAAAAAGAGAAGTAAAATGTTTTCATTTGTCATATTCTACTCAAATCCTTACACAGAAACCCCTATTTCCACCAGGTGGTTTCCAACAACGTAGAAGCACTGCTCTTTTCCATGTATACTATGTTACTATACCTAAAATAAATCACTGACAGGTAAGATGACAAAACATGTGTTTTCTATATAAGACATGGTGCTTGTCTGCATTCAGCTTACAAGCTGCTGCTGCTGCTGCTGCTGAGTCGCTTCAGTCGTGTCCGACTCCGTGCAACCCCATAGACGGCAGCCCACTAGGCTCCTCTGTCCCTGGGATTCTCCAGGCAAGAACACTGGAGTGGGTTACCATTTCCTTCTCCAATGCATGAAAATGAAAAGTGAAAGTGAAGTCATTCAGTCGTGCCCGACTCTTAGCGACCCCATTAACTGGAGCCTACCAGGCTCCTCTGTCCATGGGATTTTCCAGGCAAGAGTACTGGAGTGGGGTGCCATTGCCTTTTCCAAGCTTACAAGCTAGTATGTCTGAAAGATTTAAAATGAACACAAAAATAAACCCATAAAATTGGCAACTCACTCTACCTTTTCCAAGCTTGTAGGTTCTGTTTTCTGAAGATCTGAACCTAAATTTTAAGTATATTGCCACAGTCTACAGACATGTGGCACTGGTTTCCACCAGGAAGCCACAAGCTCTTTTCCTAAAAACACTAATATCTCTAAATTTCTCATTAAAAGAGTCTGCCAGTCAAAAAATAAATAAATAAGGCATATAAGTACTTAATATAGCTATCTCTCGTAGAATAAAGATGATATTCACTTATAAATATTTTGAAGACAATAAAACCTTTTAACTGCATTGAACCCACTGTTGCACAGAAAATGGATTCTTTGTTCATAATTAACAGGAATCCATTTCTCACACAAATCAGCTATTAAAATCTCATATGACACTCGTGTGCATCTATAGGCTTTAAGAAATGCTGGCTTCAACTATAGTCATGATTTGCATAGTTTGACATACAAACTTTTATTTTCATCCTTTATTAAAATAAAGAAATAAAAGAAAGACAAAAATGTAGCTATTCATTGAATCAACTGAAAAAATCTTGAAGAGTTGAATAAGAGAGGATGTCCTAAAGTCTAGGACACTGAAGTGAATAGGACATACTAGCCTGAACTATTATTATTAACAGTTTAATTTATCCTGAATTTTATTTTCAAGCACAATTAAACTACATCTGTATCACCCTTGGAGATATTCTGACTTTGATCTGGTATGTACCCTTCTAGATAATTATTTTCAAATATAGCATTCATCAAAAGCAGAGACATTACGTTGCCGACTAAAGTCTGTCTAGTCAAGGCTATGGTTTTTCCTGTGGTCATGTATGGATGTGAGAGTTGGACTGTGAAGAAGGCTGAGGGCCAAAGAATTGATGCGTTTGAACTGTGGTGTTGGAGAAGATTCTTGAGAGTCCCTTGGACTGCAAGGAGATCCAACCAGGCCATTCTGAAGGAGATCAACCCTGGGATTTCTTTGGAAGGAATGATGCTAAAGCTGAAACTCCAGTACTTTGGCCACCTCATGCAAAGAGTTGATTCATTGGACAAGACTCTGATGCTGGGAGGGATTGGGGGCAGGAGGAGAAGGGGACGACCCAGGATGAGATGGCTGGATGGCATCACGGACACGATGGACGTGAGTCTGAGTGAACTCCGGGAGATGGTGATGGACAGGGAGGCCTGGCGTGCTGCGATTCATGGGGTCGCAAAGAGTCGGACACGACTGAGCAACTGAACTGAACTGAACTGATAGTTACCAGGAATGTTCATTCAAAATGCAATTTCCTGTGATTCACACCAAAGTTACTGAATGACAATTAATTGGTGTAAGATTCAAGATTTTGCATTTTTAGCAAACAGTCTAAGTGTCCACCAACAGATGAATGGATAAAGAAGATGTTGTATATATACATATAATGGACTACCACTCACCCATGAAGACTAATGAAAGTTTGCCATCTGCACCCACACATTAGTGAACATTACAAAAAGAAACAGATTCACATACACAGAGAACAGACTAGTAACAATCAGTAGAGAAAAGGAAGTGGGGAGGCGTATTTAGGGGTGGGGTTAAGAGTACCAACTATTATATATAAAACAAGCTATAAGAATATATTATACAAACAGGGAATGTAGCCAATCTTTTATAACTACAAATGAAGTGTAACCATTAAAAATTAGGAATCAATATATCATACATGTGTAACTTACATAATACTATACATTAAACATACTTCAAATTTTTAAGATTAGAAACACCCTAGATGATTCAGAAAATTCTGTCTCTAGAACTTTAATCTCTTTGGGTCAAAACCATTATTTCAGGTGCTTTCAGATAACAGGAGTTTTCTCCTATCATAACTCCAGATTGTCTAAATCCATCTGCTTATGCTGATTAAGCCCAATAAAGGAGAAAGTCTAGATTAGCCATTTCAGATGTGTTACACGAAGAAGATAATATTTCCTCTAATATATTGGCTTCTTCTTACTCCATACACCCAAAACAAAAGAGAAAAAGTACCACTCTGATACTCTCTTTTAAATTATTGGCAAGAAACTACGTGTCATTTTTGCCATCAGAAAAGAGTATTTTTCCACTTTCAAAAGGAATTAAGTTTCCCCTCCATATAGTATCCATTCAGACTCTATCTTTGATACTAATAGTTTAGGTTGCCTTTATGAACTAAATTGCCAATTAGTCTCTGTCAAAAATACCTGCTGGAACAGTATGAAATGTGTCCAAGCAGAACCTTCTATGCTTCCAATTTCACTACACTGCTTCATTCTGCTATTTTACCTCTATTACATTAACTCTGAATACATTTTACTTCTTCTGTTTGACCCTTCTGTTTATCCTTTGATACACCCCCCAGTGTGAGCATTTAGTATAAGATGAAGTGACAATAGACCAGTCGTGTCCAGTCTTTGTAACCCCATGGACTGTAGCCTGCCAGGCTCCTCTGCCCATGGAATTCTCCAGGCAAGAATACTGGAGTAGGTTACCATTCCCTTCTCCAGGGGATCTTCCCAACCCAGGGATCNGCCCAGCAGTGGGATTGCTGGGTCATAAGGCAGTTCTATTTGCAATTTTTTAAGGAATCTCCACACTGTTCTCCATAGTGGCTGTACTAGTTTGCATTCCCACCAACAATGAGAGTGTGTGTGTATGTGTGGAGAAAGGGAAATTTACATGTATAAGAAATGAAACTACATATATATATACATACATACATATGTGTGTATATATACAGGGAAAAGAGAGAGGGAAATATATATGTATAAATGGATACAGAATGAAATTATATATATATATATACATATATACAGGGAAGGGAGAGAAGGAATTTTGTATGGGGTGGGAGATGGGAGGGGATTCGTGTTTGGGAACGCATGTACACTCGTGGTGAATTAATGTCAATGTTTGGCAAAACCAACACAGTAATGTAAAGTAAACTAAAGTTAAAATAAAAATTTTAAAAAAAATGAAACTACAATAACATAAGAATGAGAAATTGGGTCTACATTTCTTCATCACTCTAAAACAAAAAGGAAACTTTCATATCAGGCAGTAATTCAGATGAGAAGTCCAGAGAAATCTCTCAGTTTAGAATAGAAGAAAATGCTGGATAGAATTGTTTTCATTTTCTTATATGTTTGTAAGAAAGAAAAAACAAAACTCTCAGAGGGTAGAAATGAAGAAAAAACAAAAATCCAGAGAGGTAAACAAGCTCTGAAGCTGGTATTTATCACAGGGATAAACCTACCAATCCATGGTGGCCTAGGCCTTAGGTTTTTACAGAAGACACACTTGGGCCACATACAAAGTGAAAAAGAAATATTGGTCCCTGAAAACAAGACAGATCAGATTGAGACACTGGAACAAATACATGACCATCCAAAGGCAATGAAAAAAATTAAAAATAACTCATAAGGGGAAGGAGATGGTGAGAAACCTGCATCCTTTGGTCTTAAATCTTATGGATGGGGAAAAAATGAGGGGAAAAAAGATGTCTTCCTGGAGAATTCCTAAATGCAAGCCTACACTCATACTGGTTTGGGGCCAGAATTTATGCTACCTATATAAACTCAAAACTAAAAATGTAGCTTAAAGTGGTCCCAGCATTGTAAAGCCCCAGGAACTTGCAAAGGGCCAACTCACTGCTGGGAAAGATGAAGGGCAAGAAGAGAAGGGGGTGACAGAGGATGAGATGGTTAGGTAACATCACCGACTTAATGGACATGAGTTTGAGCAAACTCCTGGAGACAGAGGAGGACAGGGAAGCCTGGCATGCAAATATTTGGACACAACTTAGAGACTGAATAACAAGGAACTGTCAGAAGCAAACACTGAAACCTCTTTACAAGAATGCACCAACGAACCAGGCCTCAAATAATCTCTCCAAGGAATATGAGCTGATAATTATTTAAAAATCACTAAAAACCTATAAAAGCAAATTACCATAAGCAAGAGTCAGCAAAAACAACAAACTCCAAATAACTTTACAAATTCCACAAATATTAGGATTATTATGTGTAAAATATAAAATAATTTAAAAATTAAAGGAGGGATAGAAAGCATAATGAAAAACAACAGCACTATCAAATGTGACCAGACAGATTTCTCAAGGGAACCAAACAGAATACCCACAAATATTAGATATAATCATTAAAATTAAAAATAGAAGACTAAATGACAGGTTGGATATAGCTGCAGAAATAATTAGTAACAGACAATGGAACTGAAAAGATTAACTAAACTGAAACATAGAGTGGTATTAGAATGTACAAAAGATATTAAGAGACAGAAAAATACATCAAATTGGAGTTCCTGACTCTATTCAATATTCTATAATAATTTATATAAGAATCTTTAAAAAAGGATGAATATATATATACATATAACTGAATTGCTTTGCTGCATACCTGTAACTAAACTAACACAATAGTGTAAATCAACTATACTCCAATAAAATTATTTAAATGAGATCAGAAACTAACAAAAAAAAAAATTTGGAATTCCCAGAGAGGATAGCAAGAATAAAAGAGATACACTGTTTGAAGAATTAATGGCAGAGAATGTTTCCCATAAATGCATCTTAAATGAAAATTATACTTGAGGGTTCATTCTAGGATGAAAAAAAAAAAGAACACAAAAGGGAATATGACATGACACAAGAAATAGCAACTGCCAAGTATTACCAGAACAGAAAAGCAAAACAAAAGATTAAAAGAATTTATCTCTCATAATAAAAGAGAATCCATTTGATCTTGACACTTAGAATACATTTATGTATAATTCTTTGCTCTTCAGCCTTAGAGGATCAAAACAAAGATGGTTTCCACAGTTACTTACATTAGTTGCTTTATTTCCTATCCAGTTCAATGTAGTTAGGTTATTCACTTGTAGTAAGTTAGGTTAACTTGTTAGGTATACCCCACTTTTAGAAAGTTTCAGTTAGACCACTTTACTTTTACCAAAGATCTTACATTAGTACCTGTTTTCAAAGGAGATCAGTCCTGGGTGTTCACTGGAAGGACTGATGCTGAAGCTGAAACTCCAATACTCTGGCCACCTGATAGGAAGAGCTGACTCGTTGGAAAAGACCCTGATGCTGGGAAAGAATGAAGGCAGAAGGAGAAGGGGATGACAGAGGATGAGATGGTTGGATGGCATCACCGACTCAATGGACATGAGTTTGGATAAACTTCAGGAGTTGGTGATGGACATGGCGGCCCGGCGTGCTGCGATTCATGGGGTTGCAAAGAGTTGGACATGACTGAGTGACTGAACTGAACTGAAAGAAATCTGAGGGTTTCTCAGGTGGCTCAGTGATAAAGAATCTGCCTGCAATGTGGGAGACCTGGGTTCGATCCCTGGGTCAGGAAGATCCCCTAGAGAAGCAAATGGCAACCCACTCCAGTATTCTTTCCTGGGAAATCCCAGAGATAGAGGAGGCTGGTGGGCTACAGTCCATGGGGTCTCAAGAGAGTCAGGCACAACTTACCAACTACAACAACAACAAAATAAATCTGAACAGGATATGTGATTTTATGAAAAAGTCCATTGCCATAATAATGTAGGTCTTTCATAAAAGCAGTGTGAACTTTTAGAGAGTGGAGGATACTCTTTCCTTTATGCCATTTTGGCTTATGAAAGTTTTCATAGGAACGCTCTATTTCCAAGAGAGGAAAAACCTATATTGTTGTTCAGTTGTTAAGTCATGTCTGACTCTTTGCAACCCCATGGACTGCAGCATCCCAGGCCTCCCTGTCCTTCACCATCTCCCAAATGTTTTGAGGATAAGTGAGGGTATATGACGGAGAAGGCAACGGCACCCCACTCCAGTACTCTTGCCTGGAAAATCCCATGGACAGAGGAGCCTGGTAGGCTGCAGCCTATGGGGTCGCTAAGAGTCAGACATGACTGAGCGACTTTACTTTCACTTTTCACTTCCCTGCATTGGAGAAGGAAATGGCAACCCACTCCAGTATTCTTTTTTTTTTTTTTTTTTTTTATGGATTTATTAGGTAAGAGAATACTAGAGAGCAATGCGTTATATATTATGGATTCAGTATGTTTTTTTTGTTTTTTTTTTTGTAATTTTTTATTTTAACTTTAGTTTACTTTACATTACTGTATTGGTTTTGCCAAACATTGACATGAATTCACCACGAGTGTACAAGCGTTCCCAAACATGAATCCCCTCCCACCTCCCACCCCATACCATCTCTCTGGGTCCTCTCCTTGCACCAGTCCCAAGCACTCCAATATTCTTGCCTGGAGAATCCCACGGATGGAGGAGCTTGGTGGGCTACAGTCCACGGGTCACAAAGAGTTGGACACGACTGAGCGACTTCACTTTCACTGTTTGTTTTTAACTAAACAATGTGTCCTGAAAAATCATACTTTGTCAATTCATAGTTATCTTAATAATGTTTTAACAGATAGAGTATTTCATGTGGAAGTACTCTAACTTAGTTAAGCACTGTCTTCTGTATGGATATTATGTGTGCATGCCAAGTCGCTTCAGTCATGTCCAACTCTGTGACACTATGGACTAGGCCACCAGGCTCCTCTGTCCATGGGATTCTCCAGGCAAGAATATTGGAATGGATATTGTAGTTGTTTCCAGTATTTTTCAGTGACAAACTACGCTGTAATGAATAACCTTCTGCACAAACAATTTTGGTTTTTCAGAGGATAACCTTAAGATAGATTCCTACAAGGTAGATAGTTCAACTGAAATACAATATAACTGTGTTGGGTATTGACAAATTTCTCTCCAGAAAGGTGGTATCAATTTGCATTCTCACCAGCAATGTAGGAAAGTACCTGTTTCTTCACAATTTTGCTAACAGAATATGTTGTCATATTTTTTAAATGTTTTCCAGTCATAGGGGAAAAATATTATTTCAGTGTAAATTACCATTTCTTATCCCTTTTTTATGACTTTTCTGTTCATGTCTTTTTCCCGTTTTTACTGGGTTTTACAGTCATTTGTTCCTTAATTTTTGAGTGTCCTTTACGTATGAAAAACATAGCCCTTTGTCTATGGTACAGGTTGTGAATATTTTAATCCCAGTGTGTCAAATGACTTTTAACTTTGTTTATTGTTAGTTGTCATCATTTATTTTTATCTAGTCAAATTTATAACCTTTTTATTGTTGATAGAATTTGAGTTAAAGTAGAAAGATTTTCCCAATATAAAATGAAAAAGAAATTTGTGTATATTTTAATTTTGTACTTATATGACTTCACATTTTATGTTTAGATACAAAATCCATTAGAAATTAATGATTTTGTAAGGTGTGAAATACAGATCTAATTTTGTCTTTTTCACAAGGCAGTGATACATAGTGAAGGGGCTATGATCCATGAAGTGTAAGTACCGCCATGTTAAAGTACTCTTGGGGCATAATGTTGCTTACCACCCTAAAGAAAAACACTCTACAATTCAACAGAATAGGAAGGTACAATAGTTGTGTAACTTGAGAGAGCCTTCAAGAAGAAAAGGAAGTTCACATGTTTTTTAAGTACTTCTAGATGTCAAGTAGTACATATTCTTTTCATATATTATTTTAAATTTCACAACAATCTCATGAAGAAATTGAAGCTAGGAGTGTTTCCATTGAAGCTTCAAATTGAAGTTTCATAACTACATGATTCCCAGGGTCATATAGCTAGAAGAAATGGAACCAAGATTCACACCAAGTCTGTGATAAATCTATGCCCACTCCATCAGCCCATGTTTCATTGGTGTACAACTCTTATTCCCATAAAATATCTCAATTGGTCTAAGAGGAAGCAACTACTCCTCTTCCATCACTTTTTCTGCTTACCTGAAATTCTTACCTCCATTGACCTGATGGAAAAATTAGAAGACAAAGCTATACAAAGAAGACCACAAAGATCTGTTACCCTGTAGGGCAACGACTGTTTCCCTATATGGTGTCTTCTCAACAACAAAAGTTTTTTGATCACACATGATACACTATTGCTTTTAAAAATACCACATTTGGTTTCTATGATTAGCCAGATAAGAATTCATGAGGCTGCAGTAAGATATCAAAAACAGTAAGTTATATCACAGAGAGAGCAAATAGGGGTGAGGCATCCATTCCTTAAGAGGCTAGAGGCAGAGAGTGAATGAACAAGGCAGACAGTGGGGCAGGAATTTACAGGAAAAGACAATGAAGCCAAGAGGACAGAGCCCAGGAAATACAGCAGCTCTGATCAAAGGGCAGAGAAACAGGCAAAGTAATCACAGAGGTGCCATGGAAGAAAATTATTTTCAATAAAATACAATCACACATAAAAAGGGATGTCGAACCAGCACTCATCTCAGATTTTTAAAAATTTCAAATCAAAGAAACAATATAAATATAATGTACATAATTTACTCATTCTTACTCTATTTTGCCACTATTGGTTTTTTTCCCATTGGTGGCATGGTATAGTAAGAAGCATTCTGAACTTATAATCAGGAGCCTATACCAAGGCATTTGACTATTCAACACGCCCAAAAGTGAAGTTATTGTCTCTTTCCTCTCCTCTAAGACTTTCCATAACAGCAACCTACTCCTCCATACTTCCCTTCTCTTGGAGACATGATTTCCATTCTTGAGTAACCCAACTATCTCTAAGCATCTCTCCAACCTTCCCTTCATCTCTATCTACATTTAGTTCAGTTCAGTTCAGTCGCTCAGTCGTGTCTGACTCTTTGCAATCCCATGAATTGCAGCACGCCAGGCCTCCCTGTCCATCACCAACTCCCGGAGTTCACTCAGACTCACCTCCATCGAGTCGGTGATGCCGTCCAGCCATCTCATCCTCTGTCATCCCCTTCACCTCCTGCCCCCAATCCCTCCCAGCATCAGAGTCTTTTCCAATGAGTCAAATCTTCACATGAGGTGGTCAAAGTTCTGGAGTTAAAGCTTTAGCATCATTCCTTCCAAAGAAATCCCAGGGCTGATCTCCTTCAGAATGGACTGGTTGGATCTCCTTGCAGTCCGTTTAATACATCTTAATTCAGGTTCTCATTATTTTTCCTTTGAATTATTTTAATGCTTCTACACTGCTGACAGTGTTCTTCTAACATGCAAATCTGATCCATTTATTTCCTTGTTTAAAATCCTTCAGTCAGTCACCATCCCTTTCAAGATATAATTCCAACTTCTGAACATGATGTACAATGTCCTTCCTTGTCCAGTTTCTACTTGGCAATTCAGCCTCATCTGTGACCACAAAGACACATACTCCAAAGGAACTATACCAAACTATTCACACTTCACTGGACACAGCAGACTGTCCTTTATTCATGTCCCTTTACTTTAAAAGTCATGCTAACTTCAACCACCCTTTCTGCTTGTCCTTCAAGATCCACCTTAATACCTGTGCTTAGCTATATCTAATCCCATCAAATTATAAGTAATTCAATATGTATTTGTGAATAAAAGAGTGACTGAGAAAATCTAAAGTGAGGTCCTGATTCTGTCACTTACTAATCCCAGCTCACTCCCTGGTGGCTCAGAAGGTAAAGCGTCTGCTCACAATGCAGGAGACCTGGGTTCGATCCCTCGGTCAGGAAGATCCCCCAGAGAAGGAAATAGCAACCCACTCTAGTACTCTTGCCTAGAAAATTCCATGGATGGAGGAGCCTGGTGGGCTACAGGAGTCTATGGGGTCACAAAGAGTCAGACATGACTGAGCGACTTCACTTTCTTTCTTTCTTAACCTAGCAGAGTCTACATTTTCTCAGTTGGAAATAATTGTGCAAGTTACATCCCAGGGCAAAAATCACTGCATGCATTTGTGACTCAGTAAAACACTCCATGAGACAAGACTACTTCCCTGGGTGACTGCTTTCAGAAATCCTTGGAAACGATTCCTTGAGAGTCCTTTTAACCAATACTCAGTCCCCACTTCAGCCAGTTCAACTCTGTCATTATGTGTATTTCTTTTCATTCACACTGATTGCTACTGCCTCAAGATTGTTATCAATTTCTATACAACCTGAATATGGGAAGAAATTCTAGACAGCAATTGCAACTATCTGCAAATAACAATGTAAATAAACTCACTATAACTCTCTTCAATATAGTGTGCTACTTTTTTCCCTCTGGGAAGGCAATCAGGCCTTTTTATAACAAGAAAACTTAGTTAACTGAGGAATGTTAGGAAACATGGCCCTGATGGCTGCTCTGATGATGCATTTTTGTGAAATTCTAGCTTTTGATTCTGCTCAAGCCTCTCTCTGATAGCTTGGATCACTCTCTCCAGTATAAGACCTGCTTTCTTCAAAGTTCATTCCTTCTTTTCTCAAATATCAACTGCCATACACTGAGTTATCTAGAAGAAAAACCTTAGAGGAGGACTATTATTGTTCAGTAGCTAAATCATCTCCAACTCTTTTGCAACCCCGTGGACTATAGTCCACCAGGCTCTTTTTACCACGGAATTCCCCTGGTAAGAATACTGGAGTAGGTTGCCATTTCCTTTTCCAGGGGATCTTCCCAACTGAGGGATCAAACCTGTGTCTTCTGCTCTGCAGTCAGACTCTACCACTGAGCCACCTGGGAAGACCAAGAGGAGGATTAGTGTCATGCAATTTATTAAGTTCTTTGAGGAAAAACCAGTAGCAGATCAGAGAAACAAGATTGGGGATGGACAGGCAGTATGAAAGAACATGTTGGATTATCCCCTACCAGACAAACAAGGGATGAGAAGAGGACTTCAAGGTGAGCTGCTCAGATGGCCCAAGGGTAATGGTTCT
Organism: Redunca redunca; assembly: GCA_006410935.1. Taxonomy (NCBI): domain Eukaryota; kingdom Metazoa; phylum Chordata; class Mammalia; order Artiodactyla; family Bovidae; genus Redunca; species Redunca redunca. The sequence continues at coordinate 427,527 of SJYQ01004517.1, forward strand.
GAGAAGGTTGCAAGTGTGAGATATAAGCTCACTGAACCTGTATCAGATACATGATGGGCACAAAAACCAAAATAATAGAAAAATTCCCAGATGACCTATGTGGAGCAACAAGTCATCCACTTTTAGACTGCCAACATCTTCTTGTATCCAGTAGATACTCAACAAAAATTAGCCAATAACGGTCAAACTATAATCAATCAAGTCTCAACTAACAAAAGAATAGAATCACTTAACTAAGTTTTTAACTTCCCAAAGATATAACTAGATAACACAATCAGATAGCATTTCAAATTTAAATGGCACTTGCAATATGTATGAGTACAACAATGTTCATAATACAGAATGTCTTCTCTGATATCTTTCTCTAAATAATCCTAAAAGATTAAATGTGCCTCATAATATATTTTCATTTATTTCTACATAAATTAAGATGATATTGGGCTTCCTAAGAGAGCTTTGGTCTTAGAAATATAAAACAAATTCTAAAATTGGTTAAAGCAAAGGAAAAAAAAAAGAGAAATTTAAGTGAGGTTAGAACCATGCTTTGCACTTTATCAAGATAAAGCTGGCTACTGCACATAGGGTTTAAATAATCACAATTCTATCCTAGAATGTGCTTCCAATTTCTATTCATAGTTCTCTTATACTTACAGTAAACTGGAGATCTATCTTCTTTATTGCCAAATTTGAAAAAAATAGATTAAAAAACAGTAAAATACTCTGACTCTTTCAGATCATAAATAAATTTAGTTTTTAAATTCTTGCATTCATTTGCAACCTGTATGCCCAAAAATTCAAATTAAAGGGACTGTTAATTAAAATGACACCCCAAGGAAAGGCAGTATCAAGCCATTCACCAGAACTCTAATGATGTGTAAGTAAAAGCTAAAAACAAAAAACAAAACAAAAAGAAAACTCTGCTCTCATAAGGGCCTTAAATTGTGAAGAGAGAACAAGTAAATCAGAATCTAGTTGTGGTTATTAAAGCTATAAGCAGTAAATTAAATTTTAGATATATTTAAAAATTGAACTCTACCCTCTTTTATGGACAGAGATGGTACCCTTACCCATGCACTGTAAATTTCCAGAGCTTGTCACAGACCTGGCACATAGTGGCATCTCACTACACAGTTATTTAATCAATGCTTTAAAAATCAAATATCTGTTGAGTTACATTATACACAGGACTATGTTAGTCTCCTAATATAGAAGACTGCACATTTATTAGAGACAAGAGGTACAGTACACACACACACACACACACACACACACACACACACACAAAGGAAATAGTATCAAGCTTACAAGTATATATACTCAAGTGCTATGTGGTATAATTCATATCTTAAAAGTCTAAGAAGGGACCTCCCTGGAGGTCCGGTGGTTAAGAATCTACCTGTCAATGCAGGGGACATGGGTTCAGTTCCTGGTCTAAGAACTAAGATCCCACATGCCAGGAGGCAACCAAGCCTACGTTCCAAACAAGAGAAGCCCACACACCACGACGAGCAAGCCTGTACACTGCTGAGCAGCCGCTCTGCCGTAACAGAAGCCAGCACCCCACGACTGGAGAAAGTCCATGCACCGCAATGAAGAGTTAGTGCAATCAAAATAAGTCTACGGAAAAACGGGAAAACTACATGCTAGAACTGTTCAGAAAGGCTTCATAGAAAGGAACTTGAAGACTTGTAGGGTAAGGAGACGGTGGGATGAATCGATAGGGCAGCCACAGGGAGTAAAGTGAAGTCGCTCAGTCATGTCCGACTCTTTGCGACCCCATGGACTGTAGACCACCAGGCTCCTTCATCCATGGACTTTTCTAGGCAAGAGTACTGGAGTGGGTTGCCATTTCTTTCTCCAGGGGATCTTCCCGACCAAGGGATTGACCCAGGTCTCCTGCATTGCAGATAGACGCTTTACTGCCTGAGCCACCTGAAACATATATATGACCATATGTAAAATAGATAGCCAGAGGGAATTTGCTGTATGATGCAGGGAGATCAAATCTGGTGCTCTGTGACATCAAGGGGTGAGATGGGATGGGAGATGTGTGTGTGTGTGTGTGTGTGTGTGTGTGTGTGTATGTGTATGTGTGTTAGTCGCTCAGTTGTGTCCAAGTCTTTGCTACCCCATGGAATCAAGCCCCAGAGGGAGATTTGAGAGGGAGGGGACATATGAATGTCCTATGTCTCATTCATGTTGATATATGGCAGAAATCAATATAATATTATAAATCAATTATCCTCCAATTAAATATAAATATTTTTTTAAAAGGCAAAAAAGAAAAAGAAAGGAACTTGAAGGGTAAACCAGATTTGGAATGAGAAAGAGGGATGATTTAAGAATTCCATGGAAATGCTTGATTATGACAACCAACTGGGAAGAGTATCCATGCAATCTACCCTCCTCACTGCTACAAAAGTGATGTTTCTAAAGTACAAATATCCACTCTTTTGGACTCCCCTATCATTTTCCATCCTCATGACTCCTATATATGCCCTAAAGCACCAAGATCATTTGTACTGAACCCTTCACTTTCCTCAAGCACTACATGCCATCTGGAGAGTCTGTTCTCTCACCAAGTCTTAGCACTAAGACCTCCTAGAGACTACATTGCAAGAATCAAGGCAAATATGCCTCGTTAGTGAGACCTTTGCTTACCTTCCCATAGGAGATTTGACCCTGTGCCCAAGTGGCCCCTTAGTATTCTGTCATTATCCTATTATAGCACCTATACTATGTCAGAGCATTAAACTGTTTAGATCTGTATCTCTCATTAGACCACAAGCATCACAAGGACTATTTTTGAATCTTTAACAAGGGAATATATAAGTGTTTATACAAGTGTTACTTATACAAGTGCTTATAGATGTCTGATAAACAAAGAGGAAACTGAAAGAGTGACAGTGAGAAACGAGACTAGCCAAAGAAAAGCATTTATGTTAGAGGGAGAGAACAAACAGGGGCATGTATTACGGAAACTTCTGAATTTCAGACTCAGAAGTTTAGACTATTTGGGCATTCTGAACCAAGAGTATAGAAAGATAAAGGGAGAGAAAAATAAGAGGGTACCAATGCACCGTGGCAACTCCAGAGGAAGACACCAAAGGATGAGAGAGGAGGCTGATGCAGCTGAATTTTAAAAGCTTACAAGAAAAGGCTCCCTTTCCCATTATAGACCACTGGACTATGGTCAAAGGAACTGTACCACTTGTGAATTGAACTCCAGTTTAAAGAATCAATGGCATTTCTGTGAGAAAATAAGACATGCATTTATTTTCACTTACTTCTGAAATAAGAAGTTGGCGATGAGCTTTTCAAAATGCATAAGTTTACAGAGATAAAGAGAATAGGAAATGAGACAACACACACAAAATTGCAGATGCCAGAAGGCAACAGGATAAACAGTAACTGATCTAGAACACTTAATGAAGGAATGGAAAAAAGCAAACAATCAAATTTATCTTGCAGAATCTTCAGAAGTATCAGGAATTACCAGCATTGAGTACTTCTTGAAGTAAAGGGCTAAAACAGAAGAATCTTTCTGAAAACCTATCTGAGAAGCATTTAGAACCTTAGATCCCTTGCCCAATGCTATGCACCAGATGGCTGTCCCTCCCCACTAGCAGAAAATCAGAATTTATTCTCTGCATAGAAAAATGGGTTTTGGGGATGAGCAAGGTGAGAGTGAGATACCATAAAGTAAAACATAGAAAATAAATGAACATTTGCACACCTCGGGCCTCTTCCCCAACTACCAGAACACCAGACAGGTTTGTAGCTTTCAGGAAAAGTACTGGAAAGTTCTGTGCAGAATGTGATCAGCCCCTCGAAAAAGATCAGAAGATGCTGACACTGGAGTTTCCCCAATTAAACAACTCCGCCACAATACCTACTGTGAAGCCCATGATTAGCAAGTCACATTCAAGGGTTCTCTCCAGGTTTTAATGCCCTAGTTTAAATACAAGCAGACAATAAAAGATCACCAAACATCTGATAAATGTATCTGTAAGACAGACCATAAAAACACAAGCACAAAAATGTGGATGTAGCAGAGATCAAATAGGAAAAAGGAAACTTCAAAAAATAATCATTGGGAGCCTCTGCCAGATAAGAACATATTGCATTAATAAAACAAGAAGATTTTATAGATTTGGTTCAAAGAACAAAAATAATCTAAAACATGATGACAGAAATCAAAGGCTGAGTAGAAAGACTGTAAGATGAAGTGAGAAAACCACTCATAAAGTAGAATAAAAAGAGATGGAATCCAGAAAGAAAACCTAAGAAAATCAGATGACCCATCCTGCAGGTCCAATATCTGAAAAACAGAATTTCTGGAAAGATCAGAAAAGATAGAGGAAAGAAGATCATTAATAAAATAATTTAAGGCACCTTTCTAAACTTNCACCTTTCTAAACTTGAAGGGCATGTGTTTCCAAACTTAAAGAGCTTGCTCAAGTATTCAGCCAATGCATAACTATGCACAACAACAACAACAAAAAATCATTATAAAATTCTAAAGTAGTAATGACACGAAAATATCTTACAAGCTTCCCAGAGGGATAATGAAGGACTTGGAAAGGAATAGATTACATACAAAATATCAGGAATTATTAACGTAAGGACACAGAACTCTATAGCAACATTTGAAGCTAGAAAACAGTAGAAAATGCCTTCAAATTTCTGAGGAAAAATATTTTCACTTACAATTCTATACCCAGCCACACAAATAGGCATGAAGTAATTTAAAGACATGAAAAAATCTCACAAAATGTACCTCATATGAATGTTTTATACAGAAGTTACTGGATGTTCCTCCAAGTATAAGAATAAATCAATAAGAGGGAAGAGACAGGACACAGGAAATAAGAGCTCCAACTCAAGGGAGAGAGAAAAAGGAATCCCCAAGATGATGGAAAAGAAAGAGTCCAGGAAAGAATGTAAATCAGGGATAAAGAGCAATGAGTCTACAATGGAAGATCCGTCAGATCAGAAAGCTACTGAGATGTCATCAAGTAGATAAAATACAAAAGAACACCTGATGAGAATGTACTGAAACAAATTTGATATTGTTAGAGAGTTTGGATTTAAATTAGTGATTGGTACATAAAACAGCCAGCAAATGAAAAAAAAAGTGAAGTATTAACTGAAAGGAAAACAAAAAATTAATGGGATATTCAGTTCAGTTCAGTCACTCAGTCATGTCAGACTCTTTGCAACAGCATGGACAGCAACACGCCAGGCTTCCTTCTCCATCACCAACTCTCAGAGTTTGCTCAAACTCATGTCCATCGAGTCGGTGATGCCATCAAGCCATCTCATCCTCTGTCGTCCCCTCCTCCTGCCTTCAATCCTTCCCAGCATCAGGGTCTTTTCCAATGAGTCACTTCTTTGTATCAGGTGGCCAAAGTATTGGAGCTTCAGTTTCAGCATCAGTCCTTCCAATGAATATTCATTGACTGGTTCTCTCAAGAATCTTCTCCAACACCACAGTTCAAAAGCATCAATTCTTCAGTGCTCAGCTTTCTTTATGGTTCAACTCTTACATCCATACATGACTACTAGAAAAACCATAGCTTTGACCAGACAGACCTTTGTCAGCAAAGTAGTGTCTCTGCTTTTTAATAGGCTATCTAGGTTGCTCATAGCTTTTCTTCCAAGGAGCAAGCATCTTTTAATTTCATGGCTGCAGTCACCATCTGCAGTGATTTGGGAGCCCCCAGAAATAGTCTGTCACTGTTTCCACTGTTTCCCAATCTATTTGCCATGAAGTGATGGGACCAGATGACACGATCTTTGTTTTTTGAATGTCGAGTTTTAAGCCAACTTTTTCTCTCTCCTCTTTCACTTTCATCAAGAGGCTCTTTAGATCTTCTTTACTTTCTGCCATAGCGTGGTGTCATCTGCATATCTGAGGTTATCGATATTTCTCCTGGCAATCTTGCTTCCAGCTTGTGCTTCATCCAGCCCAACATACCTCATGATGTACTCTGCATATAAGATAAATAAGCAGGGTGACAATATACAGCCTTGACGTACTCCTTTCCCGATCTGGAACCAGTCTGTTGTTCCATGTCTGGTTCTAATTGTTCTTGACCTGCATACAGATTTCTCAGGAGGCAAGTAAAGTGGTCTGGTATTCCCATCTCTTTAAGAATTTTCCACAGTTTTTTTGTGATCCACACAATCAAAGGCCTTGGTGTAGTCAATAAAGCAGAAATAGAGGTTTTTCTGGAACTCTCTTGGTTTTTCAATGATCCAACAGATGTTGGAAATTTGATGGGAACATTACAAATAATTATACTACATAGCTTAGCTGTATATAAGGTTTACATAGACACACACAAACACACACACAAATATTGATTTGACCTAACTTACAATGTACCTTTATTCAGAAGAAAAGTCCCTACTCAGCCACTATGTCATGTCCATCTCTTTTGCAACCCCATGGACTACAGCCCACCAGTCTCCTCTGTCCATGGGATTTCCCAGGCAAGAATAGTGGAGTGGGTTACCATTTCCTTCTTCAGGGGATCTTTCCCACCCACTCATTGAACCCAAGTCTCCTGTATCTCTTGCAACTGGCAGGCAGATTCTTTTCCATTGAGCCACCAGGGAGGCCCATCTGAATCCTTATTCTTCTCCTTAATCCTTATTCTTCTTCTGAATCCTTGTTGAGAAGAGGATAGAAAGAAAAAATGAGTACATGTGTATTTGGGGAAGAAATTCCTATGAAAGAGGGTAATATCTCCATCTTCTAGAGTAGGAAATTAATAGACAATCCTTTCAAAAAACAAAGAAGATATGAAGTAGATCTGGAAGTGTGTTACTCTATAATAAAGAGATAGATAAGAAAAATTTAAAATATTAGCCATCACAGTTAAAACTGGTAACTTCTGGTGACCAAGAGATGACAGAAAGAAGGGTCAAAAGACCTTGTAGACCTGAACTTGTAGAATGATCTGAATCATTAAACAACACATATTATAACTCAGATTTTAAAAATAAAAACTTAATTAAAAATGACTGACAAAACCAATTATGTATCTAAATCTATAACCTGTAACAGAACATTGCTTGTGCACTGTCACTTGTAAAAACTAAACCATGAGAGAGTCACTACTTCACTCGGAGGAGTGCTCTCCTGTTATTCATTTTTCCTCTAGCCTCTTCTTCTCTGTCCTCCCACCACTATATATCCAAAAAACCAAAGAGAAAAAGAAAAGTTACTGTTGTTGTTCAATTGCGAAGTGACTCTTTGCAACCCTGTGGACTGTAGCACACCAGGCTTCCCTATCCTTCACTAATTCCAAGAGTTTGCTCAAATTCACGTCCATTGAGTCGGTAATGCTATCTAACCATCTCATCTTCTGTTGCCCTTTTCTTCATTTGCCTTCAGTCTTGCCCAGCAGGAGGGTCTTTTCCAAAGAGTCAGCTCTTCACATCAGGTGGCCAAAGTATTGGAGCTTCAGCGTTAGTCCTTCCAATGAATATTTGGGGTTGATTTCCTTTAGGATTGAGTGGTTTGATCTCCTTGCAATCCAAGGGACTCTCAAGGGTCTTCTCTAGCACCACAATTCAGACATTAATTTTTCAGTACTCAGCCGACTTTAATGTTCAAACTCTTATATATCTGTACATGACTACAGGAAAAACCATACCTTTGATTATACAAAACTTTGTCATCCAAGTCATGTCTTTGCTTAATATGCTGTGTTTGTCATAGCTTTCTTCCCAAGAAGTAGGCATTTTAATTTCATGGCTGCAGTCACTATCCACAGTGATTTTGGAGCCCAAGAAAATAAAATTTGTTACTGCTTCCGCTTTTTCCTGTTCTACTTGCCATGAAGTAATGGGACTAGATGCTATGAACTTAGCTTTTGAATGCTGAGTTTTACGCCAGCCTTTCACTCTAGTTTGATCTATGGTTCCTCTTCCTTTTCTAAATCCAGCTTGTATATCTAGAATATCTTGGTTCACTGTTGAAGCCTAGTTTGAAAGATTTTGAGCATTACCTTGTTAGCATGTGAAATGAGCACAGGCAGTAGGTTGAACATTCTTTGGTATTGCCCTTCTTTGGGATTGGAATGAAAACTGACCTTTTCCAGTCCTGTGGTCTCTGTTGAGTTTTCCAAACTTGCTAGCACATTAAGTGCAGCACTTTAACAGCATCATCTTTTAAGATTTGAAATAGCTGATCTGAAATTCCATCATTTCCACTAGCTTTGTTCATAGTGATGCTTCCTAAAGACTAACTTGATTTCACACTCAAGGATGTCTGGCTCTAGATGAGTGATCATACCATCATGGTTATCCCAGTCATTAAGATCTTTTTTGAATAGTTCTTCCATGTATTCTTGCCCCCTTTTCTTCATCTCTTCTGCCTCTGTCAGGTTCTTACCATTTCTGTCCTTTATCATGCCCATCCTTGCATGAAATGTCTTGAAGAGACAGTAGCCTTTCCCATTCTATTGTTTTCCTCTACTTCGCACTGTTCATTTAAGAACTTTCTCATCTCTCCTTGCTATTCTCTGGACCTCGGCATTCCGTTGGGCATATCTTTTCCTTTCTCCCTTGTTTTTCACTACTCTTCTTCCCTCAGGTATTTGCAATGTTTCCTCAGACAATCACTTTGCCTTTTCGCATTTTTCTTTTTCTTTGGGATGGTTTGGGTCACCGCCGCCTGTACAATGTTACGAACCTGTCTCTATAGTTCTTAAGGCACTCTGTCTACCAGATCTAATCCCTTGAATCTATTCATCACATCTACTGTATTACCATAAGAGATTTGATTTAGATCATACCTGAATGGCCTAGAGGTTTTCCCTAGCTTCTTCAATTTAAATCTGAATTTTTCAATAAGGAGCTATTTTCTGAGCCACGGTCAGTTATAGGTCTTGTTTTTGCTGACTGTATACAGTTTCTCCATCTTTGGCTACAAAGAATATAATCAAACTGATTTATCTGGTGATGTGTAGCATTGTCTCTCATTTTATTGGAAGAGGGTGTTTGCTGTGACCAGTGTGTCCTCTTGACAAAACTCTGTTAGCCTTTTCCCTCCTTCATTTTGTAGTACAAGACTAAACTCAGGTATCTCTTAACTTCCTACTTCTGCATTTCAATCTCCTATGATGAAAAGAAAATTTTGGTGGGGCAGGGCAGCAGGTGTTAGTTCTAGAAGTCTTGTAGATCTTCATAGAACTGGTCAACTTCAGCTTCTCCAGCATCAGCGGTTGGGGCATAGACTTGGATTACTGTGATGTTGAATGGTTTGCCTTGGAAACAAACCAAGATCATTCTGTTGTTTTTGAGACTGCACCCACGTACCACATTTCAGGCTGTTTGTTGACTATGTGGGCTATTCCATTTCTTCTACAGGACTCTAGCCCACTTTAGTAGATATAATGGTCATCTGAATTAAATTTGTCCGTTCTTGTCCATTTTAGTTTACTGATTCCTAAGATGTCAATGTTCATTCTTGCCTTCTCCTGTTTGACTACATTCAATTTACCTTGCTTGATTCATGGACCTAACATTCCAGGTTCCTATGCAATATTGTTGAACTTTACTTCATCATCAGACACATCCACAGCTAAGCATCATCTCTCCTTTGCCTAGTCTCTTCATTTTTTCTGGAGCTATTAGTGACTGCCCTCCACTCCTCCCTAGTAGCATATTGGACACCTTCTCACCTGGGGAGTTCATCTTTCAGTGTCATAACTTTTTGCATTTTCATACTGTTTATGGGGTTCTTGCAGCAAGGATATTGGAGTGGTTTGCCATTCCCTCCTCCAGTGGATCCTGTTTTGCCAGAACTCTCCACTATGACCCGTCCATCCTGGGTGGCCCTTCACAGCATGGTTCATAGCTTTATTTAGTTATGTAAGCCTCTTTGCCAAATATGGCTGTGATCCATGAAACGTAAAAGTTATTTCCAACTTTTAATCCTTATGTAGCACAAAGTTTTAAGGCCAAAGCAACCTCTTATCTTGAGATAATTATTCCAAGACATAAAGTAAAAATATGATATAAATTACAACTAACTTGACAAAATGACTTAAATGTTTATTGATTCTTATATGCCAACCACATTAAGCATGATAATTATTTGTATTATATATATAATTACTGCAAACCCAGATATATGAAGCCCACTCTTCCACCTGAAGAGAACAAAAAGGAGGTCAACAAATGTCCACAGCTGCACCTTCTCATAAAGTCATTACTTCTTTCCCCTTCTTCCCAGAGGCATTCCATGCCTCCAGTTTTTCTGATTTGTGGGCTTCATCTCATGGAGGCACCAATACATCTAGCTTTTATGACAGTTATGTGTCATATTCATTATCTGAATTGGTTCTGATTTCCCCAAGGGCTGAATATCATTTTTGGTCTTTGGCTTAATTCTTGGCATGCTGGCATTGTGTTGAGTAACTGCTAAATCATTCCCAGGAGATGCTGCGTTGACTGGTCACTGTTTCCACGTTTTTCCTCTCACCTCCCCGTTCCTCCTCTCCTCTCTTCTTCCTACTTTCCCCCACCCTTTCCCCTTCTGTTGCTTCTTCTCCATCTTATCCCCCACCCAACACACACATTAATGAATATTCACTCCTCAAATATTTTGGGGTAGTGTCTTCCATATTTCACACATGTCTTAGAACAAAGACCACTACAAAACCAAGAAACAATGAACTCTTATCCCTTCCTTTAACAAATGAGAAAAACAAAACAGAAAGAAAATGTCTTGCTCAAAATTTATAACCCAGGACTTTGAATTTTCAGTCTAGTACTCTATATCATGCTACCTATCTTGTTTTTTGCAAAAGGTATTTTGAGAATATGATTTATACTCACCATTGAATAAGGAGGCTTTTATTGAATACATTATACTCCAAAACTTTAGTAACCAGCACACAGGAAATACTCAATAAATACTGATTGAATGAAAAGTTGAATATGTACTGAATTTCAACTACATGCAAAGTATTTATCTAGGCATTAAAGATTTGACTAATGCATTAATGAAATTAAAATCTAATACATGGTGGATGATCATTCAATTATTTTAAAACATTCTGAAATGGGGTGGGGATTATTTTGAGCAATGTTTTATTTTTCTTTACTTTCCCCAAAATACCTAACTCAAAAAATAATGGTCAAATATAATCCTTGTGAACTTATCATATTAAAGAATACTTAACAAAACTCTTCCTAAAATTTTATTTGTTACTTTCTATTTTTGAAAGAAATACATTTCTCAGAACAGCTTAGTTGCTGATGCAGTAAAAATAGATTTTCTCCTGGGACATGATGGTGAGATTTATGTGCATAACTATAAAAAAAAAGCTGTATTTCTATTTGAAGCATGAACTTTAAAAACAAAAAGTTGTATTTTTTATTTTTAAAGAAATGTTTATGAAAGTTTCTAGATAGTACAGTATCAATCCATCCCACACCTCAGCTCAGCTCAGCTAAGGATAAAAAATTTTCACAATGCCTTGTTAATGTGGTCCTGTTTACTATCCAAGGCTGAGAATTTAATCTCCATGTTTGGTCACTCTTGGGTTTCTCTAAAAACAAAATTGTTAATGAGCTAGCTAATGAGATTGTCCTTTCCCACCATTTACCAGTGATCTATCTATCTGCCTTTGAGAAGCTGGGCCATGACCCATCTTGCACAGATCACCAAACACCCATCAGAGAGTAATAGCTTTGTCTCTTTAGAACCAGAAGCTTAGAGATAAAAGAATCTGAATCTCATTACAAACTGCTTGAGCTATCCATTTAGAAATATCAAAGCCAATTTCATATTTCAGACAACAAGTTACAAGGAAAAGAGGCAGGAGAGCCACAAACTCCACATTTGGTGCCTTTTTCTGAGAAACTATGGTTCAAATACACAGGATCCTCTTTATCTTCATCTGCTGTAGCTCATCGCAATTCACAGCATTTCTGGCTCTTGTTTATATAAAGCCCTTGCTGAATAATTTTTCCCATTCAGAAGCATTTTTACCATTAACACACTGTGATACTGTGTAGTCTGAATTGCTTCAAACTGAGGAATAACAGAATTTGTCCTTTTTTAAGCATAATGATGAAGAAAGGGAATTATACTTGATACTGACAGATAAGAATCCAAGTAGAAAATGTAAGTTCCCAGAGAACAAAAAAAATATTTATGGAATTATTATAACATAGAGGTCCATTTTTTTAAGTCTGAAGTAGATCTATTCTAGTGAGTCATTCAGAACAAGAGAATCACAACTTGTTTATTCATGACAAAGAATGGTGCAAGTTTCTGTTCTATGGGAACAATTTATTCCTTGAGCATGTACTAGAGATCGATACTCTGACACTTTCTTTGTATTTACAAAAGAGACAGCATTCTTATCTTTGTACCTAAGAACTCCAGGAAAACAGGAATCATGCCTATTTGTTTACTATGCTATGCCCTATATCTAAAGCAGCACCTAGTACATGGTAGCCCCTAAATTAAAATTTATTAAATGTATTGGGTTGGCCAGAAAGCTCATAAGATATTACAGAAAAACCCAAATGAACTTTTTGACCAATCCTATATACTCATTCATTGAGGCACTTGAAATATTTCTGAAACCAAAAGAGAATTATAGATTTTATATATAACATATATAATTATTATTTTCACCTTGTTCAGTAAACTTTATTTCAATCACTCCTCCCCATTCCTGGATAGTGTGTTTCCAGAATGTGGTAAAAGACTTAGGAAACAAGGCCTTCGGTTGGAAACTTTCTGGGTTCAGAAGTCAGTCTCTAAGTTATGCTTCAGATTCCAATGTGTAATATTTGGCAATTTACAGAACTTAATTAGGCCTCATCTTCCTGTGAAAAATGGCACCAAATAGGCACTCAATAAATTGCAGCTATTAGTATTACTATTTGATGATTTTTTTAAAAAATGGGCAGGTGGGAAGGCAAGTTACAGGACAGCCTGTGTTTCCCCTTCCCTATGTACAGCCCCAAAAGTGTGAGGTTTGAGAGCAACATTTTTAGACTCTTTTCATCTCCCCTCTCTATTAGCTGGAGGCAGCACTACTGCAATTGGTTTTATTCCTCTCTATGACTACAACTCTTTTGATCTAGTTTACTGGATTCCTCTTTCCCTGACACTCTTACATGTCAGTAATGGATAATTCGTTATTCAGGTATTCACAGAATATACAACAACTGTATATATGTAGTCTTTACCACATACCAGGCACTGTTTTAATGACTATTATATGTGATCCTCCCAACAAACCTGGGAGGTAGATACTATTACCCCCATCACCTCCAATTTACAGATTAAGATAATGAGACATAGAAAGACCCATGGTTGCAAAGCTAGCAAATAGGAATTTCAGGATTCAAACCAAGCAGTCTGGCTCAAAATTCTCTCTATGTTCTTAGCTACTATAACAAAGGTTACCTCCAAGAAAATAGAGAAAAAGGATCAGTCTCTGAGGATTAAACCCTGAAATGGAGATCAGTGGATCATAAAGAGATATGAAAAAGTACTTGAAAAGAAGAGAGGAAAAAAGGAGAGGAAAGAAAGAACAAGGGAAGGAGGAAAGAAATGATTTCTACAGCATGGCACTTGACCATAAATTACTTCTTAAAAATAACAGAATGAAAGCTGTTAGCTAAAGAAACATTAAAAAAAAAAAAAAGGGAATCACAGAAGTAAATACTGGCAGCCACCAACTTTCACTTTAATTAGACAGTCTTCATGTAATATGATGGATGTAACAAGGTATTTTAACCTGATGCCATTAGACATTTATCTCCTCTCAGGAGTCAGTATAATGTAGTGGCTAAGACCTTGGTTTTTGGAGTTTCATTATCTGGACTTGGGATACCAACCTTACAACATTTCACCCCTATGATCAACTGGCTTATCTATCTAACCTGACCTTTCCTCCACACATATAGGATTAATAATGGTATCTATCACATAAGAAAGTTGTAAGAATTATTTTAAATAATTATATATAATTAATTATATACCTATATGTTACATTACATAGTATATGGAAAGCGCTTAGGATGGTGCCTGACATATAGTAAGCCTCATAATCTTATTTTCTCCTTCCTCTAAGAACATCAAGTTTTATCTTAAAATCATAGGGAATCAATAAGGGCATTTAACAAAGGAATAATTTGATCACGATTCTGTTTTACAAAAACTACTCAACTAACAGAATAATTGAAGTATAGGGGATTGTCAGACTAAATTAATGAAATACCTTATAGAACATTTTAAAGAAAAGAAGCTACTTATTTTCCTTCTTTCAATTGAGGTAGAGCTCGCATACAGTCCATGGGGTCACAAAGAGTCAGACATGACTGAGTGACTGAACAACAACAACAATAGTAATTATGCTACTTTTGGGTGTACAATATAGCACTTCACCTTTTATATAACTTAAGAAATGATCACCTTGATAAGTCTAGTAACCATCTGTTACACAAAATTGTTATGATACTGTTGACTATATTACATATGTTATACATTACATTCCATGGCTTACTTATGAGTGGAACTTTGTATCTCTTAATCCACTTCACCTTTTTCATCTATTTCCCTCTCCCTTTCCCTCTGGCAATCACAATTTTGTTCTCTGAATCTTTGAGTTTATTCATATTTTGTTTCACTTGTTTTTTAATTCCACATATATGTGAGATGATACAGTATTTTTCTATGTCTGATTTAGTTCACTTAGCATAAATTCCCTCTACATCCATCCATGTTGTTGCAAATGGCAAGATTTACTTTTTGATGGCTGAGTAATATTTATATTCCTCATGATAAATTTATGAATGTACTATACATATATATATACACACACACACCATATCTTCTCTATTTATTCACCTATAGACGGATACCTATGTTGCTATTGTAAATAATATTCCAATGAACATAGGTGTACATATGTCTCTTTCAATTAGTGTTTTTTTTCTAGCTAGACACCCTGAAATGAATTTGCTGGATCATATTGTAGTTCAATTTTTAATTTTTTGAGGAACCACAATTTTTCACAGTGGCTAGCACAATTTACATTCCCAACATAGTACACTGGAGTTCATTTTTCTCCCCAACTTCCCAAAGACTTGTTTGTTGCCATTCTTTTTGATAAAAGCCATTCTGACAGGTACAAAGTGATATCTCATTGTGGTATTGATTTGTATTTCCCTGATGATTAATGATATTGAGGATCCTTTCATGGGTCTGTTGGGTTTCTGTATGTCTTCTTCAGAAAAAAAATATGTATTCAGATCCTCTGCTTATGTTTTTTTTATTGAATTTTGTGGTTGGTTTTTTGTTTTTCTGATACTGAGCACTATGAGATTTTTTTTCTATATTTTGGATATTAAAATATACCACTAGATATTTTGTATCAGATATCAGACATATCATTTGTAAATACCTCTTCCCAACTGGTAGGTTGCCTTTTTGTTTTGTTAATGGCTTCCTTTGCTGTGTAAAAGCTTTTATTTGCTATAGTCCTGTTTGCTTAATTTTACTTTTGTTGCCCTTGCTTGAGGAGACAGATGCAAAAAGACATTGCTAACACCAATGTCAAGAGTTGACTGCCTATGTTTTCTTCTAGGAGCTTTATGTTTTCAGGTCTTATACTGAAGTCTTTAATCCATTCTCAGCTTATTTTTGTATATGTTATGAAAAAGTGGTACAGGTTTATTTGTTTGTGTATATCTAACAAGTTGTCCCAACGGGACTTGTTGAAGAAACTGTTATTTCCCTATTATACAGTTGACCTTTGAACCGTACAGGATTGAATGGTTTAGTTCTGTTTAAATATGGATTTTTTCATTAAATACATACTACAGCAGTGCACTATAAATGGTTGAATCTGCAGGTGCAGAACCATAGACACAGAGGGTCAACCATAAAATTATACTCAGATTTTTGACTGCACAGAAAGCTAGTGACCCTAACGCCACACACTGTTCAAATGTCAACTGTATATTCTAGCCTCTTTGTCATAGGTTTATTGATCATGTAAGTGTAGACTTATTTCTGGGCTCACTATTCTGTTCCATTGATCTATGTGTCTGTTTCTGTGCTGGAACCATACTGTCTTGATTAATACAGTTTTGTAGCATAACTTAAAATCAGTGAACATGATGCCTCCATATTTGTTCTTCTTTTTCAAGACTGCTTTGGCTATTCAAGGTCTTTTGTGACTGCATACAAATTTTAGGACTTTTTTCTAAACCTGTGAAAAGTACCATTGGTATTTTGATGGGGATTACATTGAATCTTTAGGTTACTTTGGGTAGTACAGACATTTTAATATTAATTGTTCTAATCCATAAGCACAGTACAATTTTCTGTTTGTGTCTTCAGTTTCTTTCATCATTGTCTTAAAGTTTTCAGAGTACAGAACTTTAATCTCCTTAGGTAGATTTGCTGCTGCTGCTGCTGCTGCTGCTAAGTCACTTCAGTCGTGTCTGACTCTGTGCAACCCCATAGACGGCAGCCCACCAGGCTCCCCCGTGCCTGGGATTCTCCAGGCAAGAACACTGGAGTAGATTGCCATTTCCTTCTGATGCAATTTTATGTGGGGTTTTTACCTTAATTTTTCTTTTGATAGTTTATTATTAGTGTTTAGAAATGAAACAGATTTCTGTATATTAGTTTTGCATTCTGCAACTTTACTGGATTCATGTATTAATTTTAATAGCTTTTCAGTAGAGTCTTTGGGGTTTTCTATATATAACATCATGCCACCTACAAACAGTTACAATTGTACTACTTCCTTTCCAACTTACATGCCTTTCTCTTTTCTTGCCTGATTGTTATGGCTAGTATGTTCCATAGTATGCTGGAAAAAAGTGGCAAGAGTGGGCATCCTTGTTTTGTTCCTGATCTCCTGATCTTAGAGGGAAACCTTTCAACTTTTCTCAGTTGAATATGATATTGTGTATTTTTTACATATGGCCTTTGTTCTTTTGAAATATATTCCTCTGTACTCACTTTTTTGAACGTTTTTTTAATCATAAATTGGTTTTGGATTTCATCAAAAACTTATGCATCTGTTGAGATGATCATATGATTTTTATATTTCATCTTGTTAATGTATCATTTTGATTGATTTGCAGATACTGAAACATTCTTGCATCCCTGTGATAGCTTCTACTTGATCCTGTTCTACAATCCTTTCAGTGAATTTTTAATTCATTTGCTAGTATTGTGTTGAGAATTTTTAAATATATGTTCATCAGTGATACTGGCCTGTGATTTTCTTTTCTCATGGCACCACTTTCTGGTTTTGCTTTCAGGGTAATTCTAGTCTCATAGAATAAATTTGAGGGTGATGGTCCTTCTTCAGTATTTCAAAGTAGTTTGAGGAGAATAGGTATTAATTCTTATTTAAATGCTTGGTAGAATTCACCTATAAAGTCGACTAGTCCTAGCTTTGTTAGGAGGTTTTTTAAATTATAGTTGATTTACAATATTATACTAGCTTCAGGTGTACAGTATAGTGATTCAGTATTTCTGCAGATTATGCTGAATTATATGTTATTACAAGATAACCGCCATAATTCCAGGGCTTCCCTGGTAGCTTCGCTGGTTAAGAATCCACCCTGGTTCAATTCCTGGGTCAGGAAGAACCCCTGGAGAAGGGATAGGCTACCCACTCTCGTATTCTTGGGCTTCCTTGGTGATTCAGACAGTAAAGAATCTGCCTGCAATGCAGGAAACCTGAGTTTGATCCCTATGTAGGGAAGTTCCCCTGGAGGAGGGCATGGCAACCCACTTCAGTATTTTTGCCTGGAGAATCCCCATGGACAGAGGAGCCATGGAGTCGCAAAGAGTCAGATACAACTGAGCGACTAAGCACAGCACAGCACAGCCATAATTTCCTATGCTATCTCTCTTGCTTAACTGTTTTATACCTAATGGTTTATATCTATTAATCCCAAATCCCTAACTTGTCCCTTACCCCTTCCCTCTCTCCTTTGGTAACCACAAGTTTGCTTCCAATGTGGGTGAGTTTGTTTCTGTTTTGGAGCCTGTTTCTCTTTCACTATACATTCATTTGTATCATTTTTTAGATTCCACATATAAATGATATTATACAGTTTTGTTTTTTCTCGGACTTACTTCACTAAGTTTAGTATTCTCTAATTAGAATTTCATTATTTTTATGGCTGAGTAATACTCCATTGTGTGTGTGGTATGTGTGTGTGTGTGTATATATATACACATACTATTTCTTCCTCTAAGAGCTCATTGATGGTGTTAGAGGAATTTTGATTACAGATTCAATTTTACTACTAGTAATCAGTTTGTTCAAATTCAGTACTGGAAATTTACACATTTCTAGGAATCTATCCATATTTTCTGGGTTGTCCAATTCGTTATTGTATAATTGTTTGCAGCAATCTCTTATGATCTTTTGTATCTCTGTGGTGGTGGTTGTAATTTCTCCTCTTTCATTTCTGATTTTATTTATTTGGGGTCCTCTCTCTGTTTCTTGATGAATCTGGCTAAAGTTTTATCAATTTTGCTTATCTTTCCAAAAAAAAAAAGCTTTTAGTGTCATTGATTCTTTTTATTATTTTCTAGCCTCAACATCATTTATTTCCACTCAAATTTATTAGTTCCTTCTTTTCACTAACTTTAGGCCTTTCTTTGTTTTTCTTTTTCTAGCTCCATCAGGTGTAAAGGTTAGATAGTTTAAGGTTTTCCCTGTTTCTTGAGGTAGGTCTGTATTGGTATAAAGTTCCCTCTTAGAACTTATTTTACTGAGTCCCATAGATTTGATACATTGTGTTTGTTTTCATTTGCCATAAGTTGTTTTTTATTTCTCCTTTGATTTCTTTGTTGAGCCATTGTTATTTAGTATGAGGTTCAGCCTCTGAGTTCTTGTGTTTCTTCTTGTAAATGAACTCTACTATCATACTGTTGTGGTCAAAATAGATGCTTGGTAAGATTTAATCTAATCTTCTTAAAATTATTAAGACTTGCTTTGTAGTTTAGCATGTGATCTATTTTGGAGAATGTTCCATGTGCATTTAAAAAGAATATGCATTACTGCTTTACTGTCACTTTCTCCCTTTATGTTTTATAATACTTACTTTATGTATTTATGTGTCCTGTAGCTCAAATGGTAAAGAACCTGCCTGCAATGCAGGAGACCAGGGTTTGTTACCTGGGTTGGGAAGTTCCTCTGGAAAAGGGAATGGCAATCCACTCCAGTATTCTTGCCTGGAGAATCCCACGGACAGAGAAATCTGGTGGGCCACAATCCATGGGGTCGCAAGAGCCAGACACAACTGAGCAACTAACACACACACATGTTGGGAGCGAAGAATCAGACATGACTTAGCAACTAAGCACACACACATTGGGAGCATAGATATTTACATAACTTATATCCTCTTGTTGGACTGATTGGAGAAGACTCTTGAGAGTCCCTTCGATTGCAAGGAGATTCAACCAGCCTATCCTAAAGGAAATCAGTCCTGAATATTCATTGGAAGGACTGATGTTGAAGCTGAAACTCCAATACTTTGGCCACCTGATGTGAAGAACTGACTCGTTTGAAAAGACCCTGATGCTGGGAAAAATTAAAGGCGGGAGGAGAAGGGGATGACAGGATGAGATGGTTGGATGGCATCACCAACTCAATGGACATGAGTTTGAGTAAACTCTGGGAATTGGTGATGGACAAGGAAGCCTGACGTGCTGCAGTCCATGGGGTCGCAAAGAGTTAGACACGACTGAGCAGCTGAACTGAACTGAAAACTCTTCTTTGTTATAGTTTTTATTTTAATGTTTATTTTGTCTGATATAAGTACTGCTACTCCAGCTCTGTTTTTGCTTCCGTTTACATGGAATATTTCTTCTACCCCTTCACATTCAGTCTGTGAAAGTCTTTAGATCTGAAGTGAGTCTCTTATAGGCAGTATGTGTGTGTGTATATATATATATATATGGATCATTTTCTTAAATTCATTCAGCCATTCTATGTCTTTTATGGGAACATTTAATCCATTTACATTTAGAGTAATTATGGATAGGTATGTAACTACTGCCATTTTTTAACTGTTCTCTGGTTACTTTTGTAGTTTTTTCCTGTCCCTTTCTTTTGCTCTCTTCCTTTGTGATTTGATGACTATCTTTAGCATTATGTTTAGATTCTTTTTTCTTTTTTTGTGTATTTATTTGTGTGTGTGTGTGTGTGTGTATCTATTACATGTTTTTGGTTTTCTGGTTATTATGAAATTTATATATAACAGCCTAATGTATACAGTAGCCTATTGCAACATAAGTTCAAATACCTCCTAAAAGCCCCGTATTTTTAGTCCCCCTCACACTTTATTTTTTTGATGTGATATTTTACAGCTTTTTATTTTGTGTATGCCTTAACAATTCATTGTACATAAAGATGATTTCACTACTTTTGTCTTTTAACATTTCTACTAGCTTTGTAAGGGGTTGATCCACTACCTTCCTACATGTTAGTCTTTACTAGTGAGACTTTTTTTTCATAATTCTTTTACTTATAGTAGCGTTTTCTTCACTGCTTAGAGAAGACCCTTTAACATTTCTTGTAAGTTTGCTCTGGGGTGATAAACTCCTTTAGCTTTTGCTTATCTGGGAAATTCTGAATAATAACTTTGTCCTAAATCAAATCCCTTATGATTATACGGTGGAAGTGAGAAATAGATTTAAGGGCCTACATCTGACAGATAGAGTGCCTAATGAACTACAGAATGAGGTTCGTGACATTGTATAGGAGACAGGGATCAAGACCATCCCCATGGAAAAGAAATGCAAAAAAGCAAAATGGCAATCTGGGGAGGCCTTACAAATAGCTGTGAAAAGAAGAGAGGCAAAAAGCAAAGAAAAAAAGGAAAGATATAAGCATCTGAATGCAGAGTTCCAAAGAATAGCAAGAAGAGATAAGAAAGCCTACTTCAGCGATCAATGCAAAGAAATAGAGGAAAAGAACAGAATGGGAAAGACTAGAGATCCCTTCAAGAAAATTAGAGATACCAAGGGAACATTTCATGCAAAGATGGGCTCGATAAAGGACAGAAATGGTCTGGACCTAACAGAAGCAGAAGATATTAAGAAGAGGTGGCAAGAATACACAGAAGAACCGTAAAAAAAAGATCTTCACGACCCAGATAATCATGATGATGTGATCACTAATCTAGAGCCAGACATCTTGGAATGTGAAGTCAAGTGGGCCTAGAAAATATCACTAAGAACAAAGCTAGTGGAGGTGATGGAATTCCAGTTGAGCTGTTTCAAATCCTGAAAGATGATGCTGTGAAAGTGCTGCAATCAATATACCAGCAAATTTGAAAAACTCAGCAGTGGCCACAGGACTGGAAAAGGTCAGTTTTCATTCCAATCCCAAAGAAAGGCAATGCCAAAGAATGTTCAAACTACTGCACAATTGCACTCATCTCACATGCTAGTAAAGTAATGCTCAAAATTCTCCAAGCCAGGCTTCAGCAATATGTGAACCGTGAACTCCCTGATGTTCAAGCTGGGTTTAGAAATGGCAGAGGAACCAGAGATCAAATTGCCAACATCCCTGGGTCATGGAAAAAGCAAGAGAGTTCCAGAAAAACATTTATTTCTGCTTTATTGACTATGCCAAAGCCTTTGACTGTGTGAATCACAATAAACTGTGGAAAATTCTTCAAGAGATGGGAATACCAGACCACCTAAGCTGCCTCTTGAGAAATCTGTATGCAGGCCAGGAAGTAACAGTTAGAACTGGACATGGAACAACAGACTGGTTCCAAATAGGAAAAGGA
>SJYQ01004517.1:449638-464681 GCA_006410935.1 Redunca redunca
TGGCATTCGGTCCCATTACTTCATGGGAAATAGATGGGGAAACAGTGGAAACAGTGTCAGACTTTATTTTGGGGGGCTCCAAAATCACTGCAGATGGTGATTGCAGCCATGAAATTGGAAGACGCTTACTCCTTGGAAGAAAAGTTATGACCAACCTAGATAGCATATTCAAAAGCAGAGACATTACTTTGCCAACTAAGGTCTGTCTAGTCAAGGCTATGGTTTTTCCTGTGGTCATGTATGGATGTCAGAGTTGGACTGTGAAGAAGGCTGAGCACTGAAGAATTGATGCTTTTGAACTGTGGTGTTGGAGAAGACTCTTGAAAGTCCCTTGGACTGCAAGGAGATCCAACCAGTCCATTCTAATGGAGATCAACCCTGGACTTTCTTTGGAAGGAATGATGCTAAAGCTGAAGCTCCAGTACTTTGGCCACCTCATGCGAAGAGTTGACTCATTGGAAAAGACTCTGATGCTGGGAGGGATTGAGGGCAGGAGGACAAGGGGACGACCGAGGATGAGATGGCTGGATGGCATCACCCACTCGATGGACGTGAGTCTGAGTGAACTCCAGGAGTTGGTGATTGACAGGGAGGCCTGGCGTGCTGCAATTCATGGGGTCGCAAAGAGTCAGACACGACTGAGCAACTGAACTAAACTGAACTGAACCTTGTCAATAAAGCATTCTTGGTTGTACAATTTTTTCTTTTCAATACTTTGAATATAACATGCCATCCCTTCTGGCCTGTATAGTTTCTGTTGAAAAATCAGTAGATGGCCTTATAGGATTTCCCTGGTACATAACTAGTTGCTTTTTCCTTGCTTCCTTTATAATTCACTCTTTATTTTTTGCCATTTTAATTATACTGTGTATAGATAAGGATTTCTCTTGTTTAGGACTGTGCTTCCAAGATCTGGATATCTGCTTCCTTCCTCACGTTAGGAAAGTTTCCAGCTATTTTTTCGTCAGATAAATTCTGTTCCACTTTGTCTCTCTTTTCTCCCTCTGTGAGATCTACAATGCAAATCTTAGTATACTTGTTGTTTTACCAGAGGTCTCTTAAACTGTCCAAATTTTAAAATTCTTTTTCTTTTTTCCGTTACACCCAGGTGACTTCTACTATTCTACCTTCCAGATCACTGCTCCACTCTTCGGTATCATCTAATGTACCACTGATTTCCTCTAGTGCATTTTTTCAGGTATTGCATGTCAGCTCTTATTGGTTATTTTATATATTTTCTAACTCTTTATTGTTACGATGGTGTGATCACTCACCTAGAGACAGACATCCTGGAATGCAAAGTCAAGTGGGCCTTAGGAAGCATCACTATGAACAAAGCTAGAGGAAATGATGGAATTCCAGTTGAGCTATTTCAAATATTAAAAGATGATGCTATGAAAGTACTGCACTCAATATGTCAGCAAATTTGGAAAATTCAGCAGTGGCCACAGGACTGAAAAAAGTCCGTTTTCATTCCAATCCCAAAGAAAGGCAATGTGAAAGAACGTTCAAATGACCAAACAATTGCACTCATCTCACATGCTAGTAAAGTAATACTCAAAATTCTCCAAGTCAGGCTTCAACAGTACATGAACTGTGAACTTCCAGATGTTCAAGCTGGATTTAGAAAAGGCAGAGGAACCAGAGATCAAATTGCCAACATCTGTTGGATCATGGAAAAAGCAAGAGAGTTCCAGAAAAACATCTATTTCTGATTTATCGACTATGCCAAAGTCTTTGTGTGGATCACAATAAACTGTGGGAAATTCTTCAACAGATGGGAATACGCGAGCACCTGACCTCCCTCCTGAGAAATCTGTATGCAGGTCAGGAAGCAACAGTTAGAACCAGACATGGAACAACAGACTGGTTCCAAATTGGGAAAGGAGTACGTCAAAGCTGTATCTTGTCTCCCTGCTTATTTAACTTATATGCAGGAAATGCTGGATGAAGCACCAACTGGAATCAAGTTGCCAGGAGAAATATCAATAACCTCAGATATGCAGATGACACCACCCTTATGGCAGAAAGTGAAGAACTAAAGAGCCTCTTGATGAAAGTCAAAGAGGAGAGTGAAAAAGTTGGCTTAAAACACAAAATTCAAAAAACTAAGATTATGGCATCCAGTCCAATCAGTTCACGGCAAATAGATGGGGAAACAATGAAAATAGTGATACTCTTTATTTTGGGGGGCTCCAAAATCACTGCAGATGGTGACTGCAGCCATGAAATTAAAAGACACTTGCTCCTTGGAAGAAAAGTTATGACGAACGTAGACAATATATTAAAAAGCAGACATTACATTGCAATAAAAAGGTCCGTCTAGTCAAGGCTATGGTTTTTCCTGTAGTCATGTATGGATGTGAGAGTTTGACTGTAAACAAAGCTGAGCACCAAAGAATTGATGCTTTTGAATTGTGGTGTTGGAGAAGACTCTTGAGAGTCTCTTGAACTGCAAGGATATTCAACCAGCGAATTGTAAAGAAAATCAGTCCTGAATATTCATTGGAAGGACTGATGCTGAAGCTGAAGCTATGATACTTTGGCCACCTGATGTGAAGAACTGACTCATTTGAAAAGATCCTAATGCTGGGAAAGACTGAAGGAGAGAGGAGATGGGGATGTCAGAAGATGAGATGGTTGCATGGCATCACTGACTCGATGGACATGAGTTGAGTAAGCTCTGGGAGGTGGTGATGAACATGGAAGACTGGTGTGCTGCAGTCCATGTAATCACACTGAATCAGACACAACTGAGCAACTGAACTGAACTGAACTCTTTACTGAAATTCTCAGTGTGTTCATCCATTCTTCTCCCAAGTTCAGTGAGCATCTTTATGATCATTACCTTGAATTCTATTGGGTACATTGCTTATCTTTGCTTCATTTATCTTTTTCTTGGGTATTATCTTGTTCTTTTGTTGGGAATATATTCTTCTATCTCCCAATTATGCCTAATTATTTGTGCTTAATTTATATGTATTAGGTAGATCTGTATGTCTCTTGGTTTTGGAGAAGTGACTTTATATATAAAAATATATATATATGTCTTCCCTGGTGGCTCAGATGGTAAAGAATCCTCCTGCAATACAGGACCCTGGATTAAATCCCTGCAAAGATCCCCTGGAGGAGGGCAGGGCAACCCACTCCAGTATTCTTGCCTGAAGAATCCCCGTGGACAGAGGAGCCTGGCAGGCTATCATCTATGGGGTTGCAAAGAGTCAGACATGACTGAGCGACTAAGCACACATGGGACCCAGCAGCATGTTCCCCTCTGGCCACTAGAGTCAGATGTTCCAGGATTATTACCTATGTGAGCTGTGTGCTTTCTTCTCTTATTGTGGAACCAAATGCTGTGGGCATGCTGGAAGACAGAACTGGCCCCTGGCCAGTGGTTGCTGCAGGCATGGTATCGGGCATGGTAGGCCCCAACACAGCTGGCTGTGTGGCCAGTGAGTGACTTCCATGGGAACAACAGTGGGTGGGCAGGCCTCTGGCACTAATAGACTAAGGAGAGGATTCCAAAATGGTGCCCACCAGCATAGCTGTCAGCCCTACAGAACAAGATCACAAAAATTGCTGCCACCAGCATCACATTCCCTGGGAGAACTCCCAGCTGCCCTTTGTCTCTCCAGGGACTCCCTAAGATCACTAAGTGGGTCTGAGCCCAGCACTGTTTAAGCTCCTGGGACTCAGAATGTATGAGTTTTGGCACATTTTTAAGAGTAAAGTCTTGGTTTTCTACAGCCCTTCAGCTCTCCTGCATGTAAGCTCCACTGGTTTTCAAAGAAAAACATTTTATGTGCTCATCTTCCTATTATGAGACTCAGATCCCTCATTCCTCAGAGAGAAACTGCAGAGTTGTGATATACCTTGTGGGTTACCACAATGGAGGGGGAAAAGCTACAATTCAGACAAAGATATGAAACCAAAATAAATATGGCTTTATTATTTGTAGTCCTGCAGTTCTGTGAATTTGATGGACAGCCACAGCCCCCTTAATGTGTTTACCCCCTTTCTACTAAAGTTTCACATGTGGCTTTCAATCTAATTAATACTTTTAACAGGCAGATATTACTGACTACTCCAGACCCCATCAATTCAGTTCAGTTCAGTTGCTCAGTCGTGTCCTACTCTTTGTGACCATCATGGAATGCAGCATGTCAGGCTTCCCTGTCCATCACCAACTCCCAGAGCTTGCTCAAACTCATGTCCATCGAGTTGGTGATGTCATCCAACCATCTCATGTTCTGTCATCCCCTTCTCCTTCTGCCTTCAATCTTTCCCAGCATCAGGGTCTTTTCCAAGGAGTCAGTTCTTCGCATCAGGTAGCCAAAGTATCGTAGCTTCAGCTTCAGCATCAGTCCTTCCAATGAATATTCAGGACTTATTTCCTTTAGGATGGGCTGGTTGGATCTCCTTGCAGTCCAAGGGACTCTCAAGAGTCTTCTCCAACACCACAGTTCAAAGGCATCAATTCTTTTGCACTCAGCTTTCTTTATGGTCCAACTCTCACATCCATACATGACTTCTTGGAAAACCATAGCTTTGACTAGATGGACCTTTGTTGGCAAAGTAATGTCTCTGCTTTTTAATATGCTGTCTAGTTGGTCATAACTTTTCTTCCAAGGAGCAAGTGTCTTCTAATTTCACGGCTGCAGTCACCATCTGCAGTGATTTTGAAGTCCAAGAAAATAAAGTCTGTCACTGTCTCCATTGTTTTCCCATCTATTTGCCATGAAGTGATGGGACCAGATGCCATGTTCTTCATTTTTTGACCCCATATTCTCCTCTAATTTTCTATAGTCTTTAGATTCTGGGTCATTCATTTATTCACTCACTCAAACAACATATAAATGAGCACTAACTATCCTTCAAGCACTGAATATGACTGTGACAATAAGCAAGAAACAATGAAGTGTTAGACTAAGACAGCTAAAGGAATAATAATCAGAGTCAGTATAATGTAGCATTTCTATATACTAACTTATAAAGTTCACTGTTGTTCCAAGTAATGTCTTCCCACTAGACTGTAAGCTCCTAACTGGAACCAGACATTGGATCTTCAATTCTTTTGAACAGTCAGTATAGTAGTGGCTCTTATGTAGTAGATATTTACTAAATAATTGTTAGTTGAATGTGCACAGATACAACTTAAGGAGGGATTGTACTTCTCTTAGTAACATAATAGCTGAATATTAACAACTTTTTGTTGGCCTCCTTGGTTGTAAAAAAAAAAAAAAAAAAGGCACTGTTTTCTCAAAGTTAATCACTGTTTTTCTTTTCTGTATCTAAGTCTCTATTTGAGAACTCACTACTGTGAACTTTACCTGAATGTTGACTAGACAAACTTGGCTAGATTTTTCCATTTGCTCATATAAGAATTAAAAATTTAAACAACCTTCAAGAATGCAATTTCAGCAAGTTACTGAGTATAAAGCAGATGAAACCTTGATCATCTTCAGACTGTGCAAAGGTGTTATTACACTAATAATTTAACCATCTCATTAAGCTGGCTTTTAACCTGATGTCCCAAAGAATGAAGTTTACTTTAGAACCTCTTTAATAAAATACATCTTCAAACTCTAGAATAGTTCAGTGATGGGTGGTAATTAGCATTAGATGAACAGAAAAATCTCCACTCAACAAATGAGTCTTTATAAAATCCACAAAGTATCAAGTATAAGCAGATTAATTTAAGTCTTTCAACAAGCAATTAACAAAACAAACCATACGTCTTCAAATTCAAAGAAGAAAATAATTAATCTTTTAGGAGATGAGGGCATGATAAAATTAGGAAAAAAAAACTTTACTCAAATATATGCCCTTTTAATATGAATCTAATCACCATAATTTGTTTAAGAAATATTTAATCACATGCCAAATCCTATNTTAGGAGATGAGGGCATGATAAAATTAGGAAAAAAAAAACTTTACTCAAATATATGCCCTTTTAATATGAATCTAATCACCATAATTTGTTTAAGAAATATTTAATCACATGCCAAATCCTATGTTGAGCACCATGGGAAAGACAAGATCAGTAAGTCATGCACCCTTCCCTTAAGCACCTCACAATCAACTAGAGGTAACACGCATAACAAATAATTGCTTAACATAGTTGTAATTATACTGATCTACAATCAGAGAGCTGACAGCTTAGACAATACTCTTCACTAATAAAGGACATGGTATGACAGAGGAAATATTATAGGGAAGGGAGAAACAGGTGAACAGAAGAAGGTGAAATTCTAATGATTTTTGAATTGGGGTGGGGTGGGGAGAGTAGTATAGAGAAGTAAATCACTAAAAAAAAAAAAAAAAAAAAAGATGCCTACTACTTGCCCCCCCCAACACACACAAACACAAAACTCCATTTCCCCCTTTTCTCTCCTATTAAGTTTACAGGAAAAAACAGATTTCAAATATCTAAGAAGGCAAGTACACAGACAAGGATACAGCCAGTTTCCTCTGGGTCCTAGAAAAACCACAGATGTTACTCATATCTGAACTCTCAGAGAAGATGAAGAGCCAAGGTTCCAAGCTAGCTAATTCACAGCACAGGCCAATGAGAAAGCCAACTCATAAAGATACCCACTCTCAGAACCCTCCCACATCGCTGGTAGGAATGTAAACTGATAGAGCCACTATGGAAAACACTATGGAAGTTCCTTAAAAATCTAAAAATAGAGCTACCATATGACCCTGCAACCCCACTCCTGGGCATATATTGGAGGAAAAAAATCATGGTACAAGAGGATAAAGCATCCCAGAGTTCACTGCAACACTGTTTACAATAACCAAGACATGGAAACAACCTAAATGTCCATCAACAGAGAAATGGATAAAGAAGATGTGGTATACATAAAAAATGGAATGTTACTCAGCCATTAAAAGGAATGAAATGCAATTTGCAGCGTTATGGTTGGACGTAGAGAGTGTCATACTGAGTGAAGTAACTCAGAGAAGGACAAATATCATATGACAATTGTTACACATGAAATATTTTTTTAATGGTACAAATGAACTTATTTACAAAACAGATACAGACTCACAGTCTTAGAGAAGGATCTCATGGTTGCCAGAGGGAAGGATGGGAGGAAGGGATAGTTAGGGAACACATGTCACACTGCTACATTTAAAATGGATAGCCAACAAGGACCTACTGTATAGTATAGGGAACTCTGCTCAATGTTATGTGGAAGCTGGCATGGGAGGAAAGTTTGGGCGAGAATTGGTACATGTATATGAGTGGCTGAACCCCTCTCTTGTCCACCTGAAAATTATCACAACATTGTTAACTCGCTATACTCCAATATTAAATAAGATTTTAAAAAAAAAAGAAATCTGCAAAAAATAAAAGATACCTTCTCCCTTTGCCTGAGATTGGATTCCCCAAAAATAGACCCTTAAAATAGAATTCATGTGAAAATTAGTTACTAAAAAGTGTGTTCTTAGAAAAGCATTGTAGAGGAGTAGGAAAGCAAGACTTGAAAGAGGCCACACCACAAGGGTACAGTATTTAGGACAATCTGACAGGTGGTATCTTTAGTTGAAATCCATGGGGGGGCTCTGAAAACAGTACAACAAAACATGTATGGAGTCCTTCCAAGGGGTCCAGGGCCTGAAGTATTTATAAAGTCACATTGTTAAGTCACTGGTTAAGAGCTGCCTCCAGTAGGAGGAAGGAGCAGAAAGGAGGTATCCAACAGGCTGAGGGCAGTTCTCCAACAGGTGACGGACATCAGAAATGAAATAACAATAACAGAAGCACTAACAGTAGCTGCTACACTCTAATTGCTGTGAGTGGTGAGAAGGACATCCAACAGAGTGGGATTTGTATAAAATGAGAAATCACAGTTTCTATATTCAGTTTTTCACTTAAACACACTAGTATCAGTTTTCATGTATACATTTTCTTCTGCTCATTAAATTCCTATTTTAAATAAGGCATTAATAAGAGGGTTGAGAATTCAAACTCAGACAATTTTCAAATGTTCCCATGATGGTGGGGAGGTAGGAAACTATGTCAGTAAAGCCAGTTCTATTTATTCATCCGTCATTCATTCATTCAGAAAATATTTACTGAATACATACTGTGTCACATGTTGTTGTTGTTTAGTCACTAAGATATGTCCAACACTTTTGCAACCCCATTGACTGTAGCCTGCCAGGTTCCTCTGTTCATGGGATTTCCCAAGCAAGAATACTAGTGGGTTGCCATTTCCTTCTCCAGGGGATCTTCCTGAAACAGGGACTGAACCTGAGTCTCCTGCATTGCAGGTGGATTCTTCGCTACTGAGCCGCCCAGGAAGCCCAAGTGTCACATATTCTTCTTGAAAAGAATTGAGCCAAGAACAAAACAGACAATATTCCTATCCTCTTGAAACTTACATTCTATATGTGAGACAGATGGCAGACATAGAAATGCATTAATACATTGCACAATACCAGGGAACTATATAGTTTCTAAAAAAAAAAAAACACCATATAGAATTTGAGAGTGCCGTTTTACTAGAGTGGTCAGACAAGGCCTCTTGGACAATTAATTATTAGTGTAGGTGTCAAGTAAAATGAGGGGCAAGTCAAAAGGATATCTGGAGGGGGTGGTCCTAAGATGGCAGAGGAACAGGATGGGGAGACCACTTTCTCTCCCACAAATTCATCAAAAGAACATTTGAATGCTGAGTAAATTCCACAAAACAACTTCTGAATGCTAGCAGAGGACATTAGGCACCCAGAAAAGCAACCCACTGTCTTCGAAAGGAGATGTTTTATCAACGGTGCTGTATAGATGGGGAAGTCTTGAGGCTACTGTAAAAATAAGACTGAAAACCAGAAGCAGGAGGATTAAGTCCAAATTCTGAGAACACCAGAGAACTCCTGACTCCAGGGAACACTAATTGACAGGAGCTCATCAAATGCCATACCTACACTGAAACCAAGCACCACCCAAGAGCCAACAAGTTCCAGAGCAAGACATACCATGCAAATTCTCCAGCAACACAGGACCACAGCCCTGAGCTTCAATATACAGGCTGCCCCAAGTCACTCCAAACCCACTGACATCTCATTACTGGACATTTCATTGCACTCCAGAGAGAAGAAATCCAGCTCCACCTACTAGAGCACTGACACAAGCTTCCCTAACTAGGAAATCTTGACAACTCACCCATACAACCCCACCCACAGTGAGGAAACTCTACACTAAAGAGAACTCCACAAAATGTCAGAATACAGAAAGGTCACCCCAAACACAGCAATATAAACAAGATGAAGAGACAGACGAATAACCAGCAGGTAAAGGAACAGGAAAAATGCCCACCAAACCAAACAAAAGAGGAAGAGATAGGGAATCTACCTGATAAAGAATTCCAAATAATGATAGTGAAAATGATCCAAAATCTTGAAAAAAAAAATGGAATCACAGATAAATAGCCTGGAGACAAGAACTGAGAAGATGCAAGAAAGGTTTAACAAGAACCTAGAAGACATAAAAAGAGTCAAATCTATAATGAATAATGCAATAAGTGATATCAAAAACACTCTGGAGGGAACAAATACTAGAATAATGGAGGCAGAAGATAGGATTAGTGAGGTAAAAGATAGAATGGTAGAAATAAATGAGACAAAGAGGAAAAAAGAAAAATGAATTAAAAGAAATGATGGCAACCTCAGAGACCTCTGGGACAATGTTAAATGTCCCAACATTCGAATCATAGGAGTCCCAAAAGAAGAAGACAAAAAGAAAGACCATGAGAAAATACTTGAGGAGATAATAGTTGAAAACCTCCCTAAAATGGGGAAGGAAATTATCAGCAAAGTCCAAGAAACCCAGAGAGTCCCAAACAGGATAAACTGAAGGCAAAACACTCCCAAGACACATTAAATCAAATTACCAAAGGTCAAACACAAAGAACAAGTATTAAAAGCAGCAAGGGAAAAACAACAAATAACACACAAGGGGATTCCCATAAGGGT
The DNA here is from genome assembly GCA_006410935.1 of Redunca redunca. Taxonomy (NCBI): domain Eukaryota; kingdom Metazoa; phylum Chordata; class Mammalia; order Artiodactyla; family Bovidae; genus Redunca; species Redunca redunca. The sequence goes on from SJYQ01004517.1 coordinate 459,620, forward strand.
AAGAGCTGATCTTTCAATAGAAAGTCTTCAGGCCAGCAGGGAATGGCAGGACATACTTAAAGTGGTGAAAGAAAATAACCTACAGTCCAGATTACTGTACCCAGCAAGGATCTCATTCAGATATGAAGGAGAAATCAGAAGCTTTCCAGACAAGCAAAAGCTGAGAGAATTCAGCACCACCAAACCAGCTCTCCAACAAATGCTAAAGGATCTTGTCTAGACAGGAAACACAAAAAGGGTGTATAAACTCGAACCAAAACAATAAATCAAATGGCAATGGGATCATACTTATCAATAATTACCTTAAACATAAATGGGTTGAATGCCCCAACCAAAAGACAAAGACTGGCTGAATGGATACAAAAACAAGACCCCTATATATGTTGTTTACGAGAGACCCACCTCAAAACATGGGACACATAGAGACTGAGAGTGAAGGGCTGGAAAAAGATATTCTATGCAAATAGAGTTGGTGATGCACAGGGAGGAGGCCCAGCATGCTGCAATTCATGGGGTCACAAAGAGTCAGACACAACTGAGAGACTGAACTGAACTGAACTCAGAGACCAAAAGAAAGCAGGAGGAGCAATACTCATATCAGATAATAGACTTTAAAACAAAGGTTGTGAAAAGAGACAAAGAAGGACACTACATAATGATCAAAGGATTAATCCAAGAAGAAGAAATAATAATTATAAATATATATGCACCCAACATAGGAGCACCACAATATGTAAGACAAATGCTAACAAGTATGAAAGGGGAAATTAACAATAACACAATAATAGTGGGTGACTTGGAGAAGGCAATGGCACCCCACTTCAGTACTCTTGCCTGGAAAATCCCATGGATGGAGGAGCCTGGTAGGCTGCAGTCCATGTGGTCGTGAAGTCGGACACGACTGAGCGACTTCACTTTTTTCACTTTCATGCATTGGAGAAGGAAATGGCAACCCACTGCAGTGTTCTTGCCTGGAGAATCCCAGGGACGGAGGAGCCTGGTGGGCTGCTGTCAATGGGGTCGCAGAGTCGGACACAACTGAAGCGACTTAGCAGTAGCAGCAGTGGGAAACTTTAATACCCCACTCACACCTATGGATAGATCAACTAAACATAAAATTAACAAAGAAACACAAATTTTAAATGATACAATAGAACAGTTAGACCAAATTGATATCTATAGGGCATTTCACCCCAAAACAATGAATTTCACCTTTTCTCAAGTGCACATGGAAACTTCTCCAGGATAGATCACATCCTGGGCCATAAATCTAGCCTTGGTAAATTCAAAAAATCTGAAATCATTGCAAGCATCTTTTCTGAACACAATACAGTAAGATTAGATCTCAATTACAGGAGAAAAACTATTAAAAATTCCAAAATATGGAGGCTGAACAACACGCTGCTGAATAACCAACAAATCACAGAATAAATCAAAATCTGCATAGAAACAAATGAAAATGAAAACACAACAACCCAAAACCTGTGGAACACTGTAAAAGCAGTGCTGAGGGGAAGGTTCATAGCAATACAGGCATACCTCAAGAAATAAAAAAAGTCAAATAAATAACCTAACTCTACACCTAAACCAACTAGAAAAGTAAGAAATGAAGAACCCTAGGGTTAGTAGAAGGAAAGAAATCTTAAAAATTAGGGCAGAAATAAATGCAAAAAGAAACAAAAGAGACCAGAGCAAAAATCAACAAAGCCAAAAGCTGGTTCTTTGAAAGGATAAATAAAATGGACAAGCCATTAGCCAGACTCATTAAGAAACAAAGGGAAAAAAACAAATCAATAAAATTAGAAATGAAAATGGAGAGATCACAATAGACAACACAGGAATACAAAGGATCATAGGAAACTACTATCAGCAATTATATGCCAATAAAATGGACAACATGGAAGAAATGGACAAATTCTTAGAAAAGTACAACTTTCCAAAACTGAACCAGGAAGAAACAGAAAATCGTAACAGCCCCATCACAAGCATGGAAATTGAAACTGTAATCAGAAATCTTCCAGCAAACAAAAGTCCAGGCTCAGACAGCTTCACAGCTGAATTCTACCAAAAATTTAGACAAGAGCTAACACCTATCCAACTCAAACTCTTCCAGAAAATTGCAGATGAAGGTCAACTTCCACACTCATTCTAGGAGGCCACCATCACCCTAATACTAAAACTTGACAAAGATGCCACAAAAAAAGAAAACTACAGGCCAATATCACTGATGAACATAGATGTAAAAATCCTTAACAAAATTCTAGCAATCAGAATCCAATAGCACATTAAAAAAAATCATACATTATGACCAAGTGGGCTTTAACCCAGGGATGTAAGGATTCTTCAATATCCACAAATCAATCAATGTAATACACCACATTAACAAAATGAAAAATAAAACCCATATGATTATCTCAAGAGATGCAAAGAAAGCCTTTGAAAAAATTCAAAATCCATTTATGATAAAAACTCTCTAGAAAGCAGGAATAGAAGGAACATCCCTCAACATAATAAAAGCTATATATGACAAACCCATAGCAAACATTATCCTCAATGGTGAAAAATTGAAATTATTTCCCCTAAAGTCAGTAAAGACAAGGGTGCCCTCTTTCACCACTACTGTTCAACATGGTTTTGGAAGTTTTTGCCACAGCAATCAGAGCAGAAAAAGAAATAAAAGGAATCCAAATTAGAAAAGGAGTAGTAAAACTCTTACTATTTGCAGATGACTTGATCCTCTACATAGAAAACCCTAAAGACTCCACCAGAAAATTACTAGAGCTAATCAATGAATATAGTAAAGTTGCAGGATACAAAATCAACACACAAAAATCCCTGCATTCCTATACACTAATAATGAGAAAATAAAAGAGAAATTGAGGAAACAATTCCATTCACCATTGCAACAAAAAGAATAAAATACTTAGGAATATATCTACCTAAAGAAAGAAAAGACCTATATATAGAAAACTATAAAACACTGGTGAAAGAAATCAAAGAGGACACTAATAGATGGAGAAATATACTGTGTTCATGGATCAGAAGAATCCATATAGTGAAAATGAGTATACTACCCAAAGCAATCTATAGATTCAATGCAATCCCTATCAAGCTACCAACACGATTTTTCAGAGAACTAGAACAAATAATTTCACAATTTGTATGGAAATACAAAAAACCTCGAATAGCCAAAGCAATCTTGAGAAAGAAGAATGGAACTGGAGGAATCAACCTGCCTACTTCAGGCTCTACTATGAAACCACAATCATCAAGACAGTATGGTACTGGCACAAACACAGAAATATACACCAATGGAACAAAATAGAAAGCCCAGGGATAAATCCATGCACCTATGGACAGCTTATCTTTGACAAAGGAGACAAGAATATACAATGGAGAAAAGACAATCTCTTTAGCAAGTTGTGCTGAGAACACTGGTCAACCACTTGTAAAATAATGAAACTAGAACACTTTCTAACACCATACACAAATATAAACTCAAAATGGATTAAAGATCTAAACATAAGACCAGAAACTATAAAACTCCTAGAGGAAAACATAGGCAAAACACTCTCCGACATAAATCATAGCAGGATCCTCTATGATCCACCTCACAGAGTGTTGGAAATAAAAGCAAAAATAAACAAATGAGACCTAATTAAAATGAAAAGCTTCTCCACAACAAAGGAAACTCTGAGCAAGATGACAAGACAGCCTTCAGAATGGGAGAAAATAATAGCAAATGAAGCAACGGACAAAGGACTAATCTCAAAAATATACAAGCAACTCCTGAAGCTCAATTCCGGAAAAATAAATGACCCAATCAAAAAGTGGGCCAAAGAACTAAACAACATTTCTCCAAAGAAGACATACAGATGGCTAACAAACACATGAAAAGATGCTCAACATCACTCATCATCAGAGAAATGCAAATCAAAACCACAATGAGGTACAATTTCACGCCAGTCAGAATGGCTGCTATCCAAAAGTCTACAAGCAATAAATACTGGAGAGGGTGTGGAGAAAAGGGATACCTCTTACACTGTTGGTGGGAAGGCAAACTAGTAAGGCCACTATGGAGAGCTGTTTGGTGATTCCTTGCACTGGGAAGACCCAGAGGGATGGTATGGGGAGGGAGGTGGGAGGAGGGTTCAGGATGGGGAACACATGTATACCTGTGGCAGACTCATGTTGATGTATGACAAAATCAACACAATATTGTAAAGTAATTAACCTCCAATTAAAATAAATAAATTTATAATTAAAAAAAAAAACTGGAACTAGAACTGCCATACGACCCAGCAATCCCACTGCTGGGCGTACACACCGAGGAAACCAGAATTGAAAGAGACATGTGTACCCCAATGTTCATTGCAATGCTGTTTATAATAGCCAGGACATGGAAGCAACCTAGATGCCCATCAGCAGATGAATGGATAAGAAAGCTGTGTTACCTATACACAATGGAGAATTACTCAGCCATTAAAAAGAATACATTTGAATCAGTTCTAATGAAGTGGATGAAACTGGAGCCGATTATACAGAATAAAGTAAGCCAGAAAGAAAAACACCAATACAGTATACTAACACATATATATGGTGTAGCCATCATGGTCAACAAAAGAGTCCAAAATGCAGTACTTAGATGCAATCTCAAAAACGACAGAATGATCTCTGTTCATCTCCAAGGCAAACCATTCAATATCACAATAATCCAAGTCTATGCCCCAACCAGTAACACTGAAGAAGCTGAAGTTGAACGGTTCTATGAAGACCTACAAGACCTTTTAGAACTAACACCCAAAAAAGATGTCCTTTTCATTATAGGGGAATGGAATGCAAAAGTAGGAAGTCAAGAAACACCTGGAGTAACAGGCAACTTTGGCCTTGGAATGTGGAATGAAGCAGGGCAAATACTAATAGAGTTTTGCTAAGAAAATGCACTGGTCATAGCAAACACTCTCTTCCAACAACACAAGAGAAGACTCTACACATGGACATCACCAGATGGTCAACACCGAAATCAGACTGATTATATTCTTTGCAGCCAAAGATGGAGAAG
>SJYQ01004517.1:465299-494269 GCA_006410935.1 Redunca redunca
AGAAAAGTTATGACCAACCTAGATAGCATATTCAAAAGCAGAGACATTACTTTGCCGACTAAGGTCTGTCTAGTCAAGGCTATGGTTTTTCCTGTGGTCATGTATGGATGTGAGAGTTGGGCTGTGAAGTAGGCTGAGCGCCAAAGAATTGATGCTTTTGAACTGTGGTGTTGGAGAAGACTCTTGAGAGTCCCTTGGACTGCAAGGAGATCCAACCAGTCCATTCTGAAGGAGATCAACCCTGGGATTTCTTTGGAAGGAATGATGCTAAAGCTGAAACTCCAGTACTTTGGCCACCTCATGCGAAGAGTTGACTCATTGGAAAAGACTTTGATGCTGGGAGGGATTGGGGGCAGGAGGTAAAGGGGATGACAGAGGATGAGATGGCTGGATGGCATCACTGACTCGATGGACGTGAGTCTGAGTGAACTCCGGGAGTTAGTGATGGACAGGGAGGCCTGGAGTGCTGTGATTCATGGGGTCACGAAGAGTCGGACACGACTGAGCAACTGAACTCAAGTGAACTGAACGCATATATATGGAGTTTAGGAAGATGGCAATGATAACTCTGTATGCGAGACAGCAAAAGAGAAACAGATGTAGAGAACAGTCTTTTAGACTCTGGGAGAGGGCGAGGATAGAATGATTTGGGAGAATGGCCCTGAAACATGTATAATATCACATGTGAAACGAATTGCCAGTCCAGGTTCGATGCATGATACAGGATCCTTGGGGCTGGTGCAATGGGATGACCCAGAGGGATTGTATGGGGATAGAAGTGGGAGGGGGGTTCAGGATGGGGAACAGGTGTACACCCGTGGCGGATTCATGTTGATGTATGGCAAAACCAATACAATATCATAAAGTAATTGGCCCCCAACTAAAATAAATAAATTTATATTAAAAAAAAGGATATCTGAAGGAAAAAAAATCATCCAGGCCATGGAAACAGCAAGTAAAATTTGAACCGTAAGAAATCCTGGCATGTTCAAGGAGCGAGAAGAAAATCAGAGCTATTAGAAGGCAGTGAGAGGGGACAGTAGGAGATAAGGTACTGGAAGCAGTGGGTTTGGGGGCAGGAGTTGCTGATGCATACTATTTTATTTCAGGAAACTCATAGAAGTCCCAAGTTACTACATAAGGTCAAAATGGAAACTGATTATCATCATAGGGGGATCAAAAAAGACTGCAGGGGAGATACAGCACTGAATTGAGCTCTGTGTGTGTGTGTGTGTGTGTCTGTGTGTGTGTCACACAGCTGTGTCCAACTCTTTGCGATCTCATGGACTATAGTCCACCAGGCCAACAGGCTCCTCTGTCCATGGAATTCTCCAGGCAAGAATACTGGAGTGGGTAGTCATTCCCTTCACCAGGTGATCTTCCCAACCCAAGGATCTAACATGGTCTCCTGTATCACACACAGATTTTTTTACTGTCTGAGACACTAGAGAAGCCTAAGCTGAGCTTTACAATGACATAAACAGATATGGTTTCACTGCCATTCAGTGACTAAGTCATGTCCAACTCTGTGACAAAATGGGCTGCTGCAGCATGCCAGGCTCCCCTGACCTCCACTATCTCCCAGAGTTTGCTCAAATTCATGTCCATTGAGTCAATAATACTATCTAACCATTTCATCCTCTGTCATCCCCTTCTCCTCCTGCCTTCAATCTTTTCCAGCATAAGAGTCTTTTCCAATGAGTCAGTTCTTCACATCAGGTGGCCAAAGTCTGGAACCTCAGCTTCAGCATCAGTCCTTCCACTGAATATTCAGGGTTGCTTTCCTTGAGGATTGATATGGTAGGAGGAGCTATCACAAGACAATGAACTACAGGAGCAATGACATAAGAGGCATTAAACATTTAGGGCAAGAGGGAACAGGGTCAAGTTTAGGCTGCCTGGAGTGTGAAAAACCACAAAGAGAATTCTGGATGCCATTCTAAAGGCCAGAGTTTCCCAACCCAAAAAGTTAAGGTTTTTTAAAAAACTTTATATTATTTGTATACTGCCATTACAATAATCTACCATAATGACTTGCATTAGTAAACTTTATAAAGGAACTAATAACACATTAATTAGAAGGAAATGCTGGTTAATTAGAGAAAAACACCACTATATTTTGTATATTTACTACTTTCTGTTTCTCCATATATATTATTTATTTTACAAAGAAGTAAAAACAAAAAAAATACCTGATTGTCACACTGTTAGCAGATGGTAGAACTTAGGTTGTCTGACTCATTGTTATGTGGCTCCACAGTCTGCACTTGTAGATGTTAAATTGTTGGAATGTAGATATTAGGTGATTGGAAATGCATAACCAAACATACATGTATAAGGACAGTGAACAGTCTGTAAAGATTATTGGAGAAATCTGAGTTTATTTTTGTTTTACTAAAAAATTAATACCTTCTAAAGAGATGAAAGATCTGACTGAAGACACCTAAGTTAAAGATCTTCAGATCAATTTATTAAAACCATTACACAACAGATAAAAATGATCAGTTTAAGACTCAAAACATCCCCACCCATGCCAGCTATGCCAGGCAAGGTGAAGACATCAGATGTCTGAACAAAATCTACACATTTTTGTATAATTTTTATATAATTCTATGGAGTTTTGCAAGAGCCTTCCACCCAAATGACCATTTAACAGAGACTAGATTTTGATTCATTTAAATCTATGCACTAGATGAATCCTATGGGAAGCAATACATCTGAGTGAAAAAATCTTCGTTGTTAAACCTGTTAAAACCACAGTCCCAAGTCCACTAGACTTACTGAATAGTAATACTATGACAACTGCTGTTTTGAGTTCCAGAGCTATAACAGTGAAGAATACAGACCAAAAAAAAAAAAAAATCCTACCTTCANCAAAAAAAAAAAAAAAAAAAAAAATCCTACCTTCATGAAACTAAAATCCTTGTCAGGGACAAGGATCAGGGACATAGGACACAGACAATAAACAAATAAAGAAGTTAAACACATCAGTGAGAGTTGGTGTTACATAATGAGGAAAAACTCAAGCCAGGAAGGGATGTGGAGGGTGTTGGGGGAGAAAAGAAGGGTTAGGTTAGCAATTTTAAGCAAGATGATGGCCATGGAAAGCCTCATTGAGTAAGGGACACTGGAGTAAAGATCTAAAGGAGGTAAGGAAGTAAGCCATGCAGGTAACTGAGGCAAGAACCAGAGTAAGGTGAAAATTTGCCCTGTGAATCAAGGAACAGTACAGTCCAATATGTCTCGAACAGAGCAAACAAGGAAGAGAACATAAGACATGAATTTAGAGAAATAACAGAACATAAACTGTACATAATGTTTATTGACCATGATAAAATTATGGATTTTGCCCTACATGAGGTGGGAAGCCATCTAATAGTAATGCACCAAGAGATTATATTATCTCATTTAATCCTAAAATCTACATGAGTTTGTTATAAGGTAGGCATTAAAATTAACCCCATACACTTAATTAACCATTTATATAAAATTAACCATACACATAAAATTAACCTCCCCCATTTTATAAACAAGGAAAGAGAAGTTTAGAAAGATTAAGACATTAGTTCAACTCCTAGAAAAGGACATTACCAAAATCCAAAGGCAGTAATCTGATTCCTAAGTCCACTCTTAACTACCATGATTACTGCCTAAGCAAGAGTAGTAGTTTCTTTTTCAGACAACAGTATACAGATGAAAAGAGCACATCATCTTACTCTATACAGCATATACCACACTCAAAGTTCAGTTTTGAGTACAACACTTCACAAACTTGGATATATCAAGAAGAAAGATACTAGAATGATTACCTAGAAAATACATGAGGAACAGCTGGGAGAACTAAGGATATACCTCAGTTGAGAAAAAAAAAGACGAGAAGGAAGAAATGAGAGTGAGAGCTATAATGAAGAGCTATAATGTGAAAGAAGTAAATTATACAACCAGATGTTCTCCAGAAGGTGGAACTTAGAGCAGGACAGATACTTCAGCTCAACATGAGGAAAACCATCAGAGATCCATCTCCTCCATATGAGCTCCTTGTTTGTACTGAAACAGAACAAAAGACTATATCCAGGGCATTATTATACAAAGGATTCCTGAACTTGCACAGAGGATTTGGTTAGATGGACAAAGTCCCCTCTCAACTCAAAGATCCCATGATCTAATTTTCAACACAAATAAATTCAGAAAACAAGAGTTTTAGAATAAAAGTATACAGTGCTTGCAGGTGCTTAGCTGTTCAGTCATGTCCGATTCTTTGTGGCCCTTTGGAATGTAGCCCGCCAGGCACCTCTGCCCATGGGATTTTCCAGACAAGAATACTGGGGTGGGTAGCTATTTCCCTCTCCAGGGGATCTTCCCAACCCAGGGATTGAACCCCGGTCTCCTGCACTGCAGATTCTTTACCATCCGAGCCACCAGGGAAGCACCACCCTCTCTCTGTAATCTGTAAATTTCCCAGAAAGTTTTACTGAGCTATTCTCCTATTAAGCAAGCTGTCAAATCACTGGCCTAATAAAGGGGAATGGAAAGGAAGGGAGGCTTGAATAGATAGAGGAATAGGTTCAGAAAGAAAAACAAGTATCTAAAATTTACAATAAGGGTGAAGATTTCCTCTGCATGTAGGATATTCCTATGGTTAAATATGTTGTATAACATCACTAAATGATTTAACTTATTTACCTGTGCCAGTTAATACACAGACATCTGTCTAGATAAAACACTAAATCAGCACTGACATGTTGTAGATACTCAATATTTGCAGAATAAATAAAAGAATAGATTAATCCAGAGAGTTCAGTGCTAATGGAAATTGAGTTTCAAAAAGTAACTTATAAGTACCTACTGTGTACCAGACATCATGCTAGCATGTAGCCACTTGGAACAATTTTTAAATGTTTTGGAATGTTAATACTTATAAAACATGGAAATGTTCATTTATCTTTTCATATGGTTGTCGGAATATAACAAGAAGTAACTGAAGATAAATTCAGAGTCCCTCTTCCCATGCAATGCAAGGAAATTCTAGTTTGTATATTATAAGTTGACAGGATCATTTTTCATATGGTTTGCAGATGACTGGCTCATAAGATTAAAAATAAGTCTAGTCCCTTCTGATCTTAAAACAAATCATATTCCCCATTATTAATGGAAGATTTACCCATAAGCAGAAACAATTGTACTAGCAATTGTTTCTGAGAACCAATAATTTATAGATGAACTAGTTACAGCAAGATGATTTCATGTCTTCAGTAAATAAGCATCTTGATTAAGGTCCAGCTAAGCTGCTTCTTCAAATTCTCCTCAACAGATAAATATTGTGATGATATTCTGTTGTTGTTATTCTACTAACAGGAAAAAACATACTAACTTGTCAAATTGTGGATGTCATCTATTTAAAAAGATGGTGTTAGGATGGTGTTAGCAGACACTCAGATCACTAACCATATCCCTTCTGGCCTCATCATTATGGTGCAAGTCATTCTTCCAAAGGACTTCAGAAGTTTTCTGGAACCAGCACCCGCTCTGTCACTGTGGAGGGCAGGCTGAGAGTGCCAAGAAGGCAATAAACATTCATTAAAGAGCAAACCTTAACTATCCCTTAGCAACAGAAGTTGGTATACAAATATTCCAGCTGCTTTGTCACTGGAGGAGGTAACAGAGAATAACTGAGGCGGGCTGATGCTACACAGACTCCCGAGTTCCTCATTGTGATTAAGAAACCATCTTGACAATGCGCCCTTTACTGGTACTTACCTTCCCTGTCTTAACTTCCTCACTGTTCTTGTGGGGTTTCCTGGGATCATCTCCCAAATAAACCACATAAATGGAATATGAATTCTGTTTTTTCGTGCCTCCTCTAAAGGGAACATAAATTAGACAAAATTATTCAGCCCTTCAATATTCATTATTTAACCCTATCTTTACAAATACCATTCCCATTCCTGCCCACTTGTTTCTCTTATACCTCATTCCATAACTAAAAGCAATGACTTATTTCTTCTTTGTAAAAAAAAAAAAGATAATAAATGACTATTTAAAAGAAAAATTATCAACAAAATTATTTACTCTAGAGTATTATTATGCCAAAATCAAATAAAACGAAGCCATAAGTTTGAAAGAGACATTAGAAACAGGAGAAATTCAGGACAAGGGTCCAATCTCAGTCAGTTAGTGTCTTTATTAAATGAATACAGCCCATTAAATGAATGTATGTGTTTAATCACTAAGTCATGTCCAACTGTTTGTGACCCTATGGACTGTAGCCTGCCAGGCTCCTCTGTGCATGGGATTTCCCAGGCAAGAATATTGGAGTGGATTGCCATTTCTTTATCCATTAAATGAATGTAGCATAATTTAAAAACTAATAACCTACTATTCAACATTCAAATAGTGTTTAATATANTATAGTAAGTAATTTTTGATAGATTTTTTTTTAAATAGTGTAAGGGAGAATCCCTTTAACTTAACATAGATTTTGGTTGATTGGTTGGTTTTGCATGGTTTTCTTTTGTTTATCTATAATGAAGGTCAAAGTGTTTCAGAGGTGGTATAATAGCTGGTATGAGAGCAGATTACATGGATCAAATTCTCACTCACCATTAAGTTTGGGGCTGATCTTGAGAAAGTTACTTAACCTTTATCTTATTTTCCTTATCTATAAAATGGGAACAATAACAATAATATCTGCATCATATCATTATAGAGAGAATGAGTTAATGCAAAGTGTTTACAGTAGTATGAGGCACATGGTAGCCAGTTGATAAATGTTAGCTAATTATAAACAGTATAGCATTATTATTGGTATTTATTGGGAGGCAACCTAGCAGAGTGCTTTAATATTACTGGTATTTTTCTGTTTATAGAATTTGAGAAAGTTACTAAACTATTTACATCTTTCCATTTTTCTCTTTTAAAATATGAAGATAAAAGACTATCTTCCTCATTAGGTTTATATGTAAATTACATACATCATTTAAAATAGTACTTAAAACAGCTCACTACAGGATTCAAAAAACATAAGCTACGATTACTACCTATTAAACTTGTTTCTTAATTTCTCTGTGCCATTACCATTTTACACAATAAATTTCCTAATAGTAACTACAATTGCATTTGCAGAATAAATCTTCCTTGGTGTTTTTTATAATTTACTTTTTCTCCCAGCTTTATGGCCTGGAGAAGGGAAAGGCCACCCACTCCAGTATTCTGGCCTGGAGAATTCCATGGACTGTATAGTCCATGAGGTTGTAAAGAGTCAGACACAAGTGAGTGACTTTCACACCGTCTTTACTGAGATATTACTAACAGATAATATATGTAAGTTTAAGATGTATCATGTAATGATTTGATACACATATATAGTGCAAAGTGACTAAGACAATAAGGTTAGTTAACACCTCCATTCCCTCACATAACTACCATTTGTATGTGTGGTGAAAAATTCAAGACAGTATAGTATTATTAATTACAGTCATCAGGCTGCACATTAGCTCTCCAAGATTTATCCAGTAATTAGAACTTTGTACCCTTTCACCAACTTCTCATTTTCCCCTCCCTTCAGCCTCCAACAACCACCATTATGCTCTCTACTTCTGAGTTCAGCTCTTTTAGATTTCACATATAAGTGAGAGCTACCCTGGTGGCTCAGACGGTAAAGAATCTGCCTGCAATGCAGGAGACCAGGGTTTGATCCCTGGGTCAGGAAGATCCCCTTGAGGAGGAAATGGCAGCACTCTCCAGCATTCTTGCCTGGAAAATCGCATGGACAGAGGAGCCTGGAGGGCTACAGTTCACGGGTTGCAAAGAGTCAGACATAACTGAGTGACTAACATACATACACATAAGTGAGAGCAACAGTATTTGTCTTTTTCTGTCTGACTTATTTCATAGCATCATTCACTCAAGCTCCATCTGTGTTATCACAAAAGGCATATTTCCTTCTTTCTTATAGTGAATAATATTTCATTATATATCCTCTCTATTGATATACACTTAGGTGGTCTTGGATACTGTGAATGAAGTTGCAATGAATATAGAAATGCAAATGTCTCCTTAATGTTTCCTCTTCACAGCCAACATCATATTCAATGGTGAAAAGCTGAAAGTATTCCCTCTGAAATCAGGAACAAGACAAAGATGCCCAATCCTACCACATTTATTCAACATAGTTTTAGAAGTCCTAGCAATAGCAATCAGAGAAGAAAAAGAAAATCAAATTAGAAAGGAAGAAAACTGTCAGTGTTTGCAGTCCTAATGACACTAGCAGAACACTACTAGAGCTCATTAATGAATCCAGTAAAGTGGAAGAATAAAAATTAATACACAGAAATTGATGGCATTTTTATACACTTATAACAAGATGTAAGAAAGAGAAGTTAAGGAAACAGTCCCATTTATCCTTGCATCTAAAAGAATAAAATAGCTAAGAATAAACCTCTCCAGGAGGCAAAACAGTTGTACTCTGAAAACTATAATACTCTGATGAATAATCTGAAGACAACACAGATGGAAAAATATACTGTGTTCTTGGATTAGAAGAATCCATATTCTTTAAATGACCTTACTACCCAAGGCAATCTATAGGGATTGCATTGCAATTCAATGCATCCTTATTAAATTATCACTGGCATTTTTCACAGAGCTAGACCAAAAATTTAACATTTGTATGGAAACACAAAGATCCTGAATAGCCAAAACAATCTTGAGAAGGAAGAACAAAACTGGAGGAATCACAATCCCTAACTTCAGACTATACTACCATAATCAAAACAGAATGGTACCAGCACAAAAACAGACACCTAACTCAACAGAACAGAAACTCCAGAAATACACCCATATGCTTATGACAAATTAATCTATGACAAAGGAGGCAAGAAAGCACAGTGAAAAAAATACAGTCTCTTCAATACGTGGTGCTGAGAAAATTAGAGAGCTACATATAAAAGAATAAAATTAGAACATTCTTTAACACTATATACAAAAATAAAGTAAAAATGAATTAAAGACTTAAATGTAAGACCAGATACTATAAAACTCCAGAGGGAAAGATGAGCAGAATACTATTTTACATAAATCACAGCAGTATTTTTTGAACACATCTCTTAGAGTAATGGAAACAAAAGCAAAATAAATGAATGGGACCTAATCAAACTTAAAAGCTTTTCCACAGCAAATGAAATTATAAAGAAAACAAAAGAACAGGAGAAAAATATATTGCAAATGATGCAACCAACAAGGTATTAATGTTCAAAACATATAAACAGTTCATATAGCTCAATATAAAAAAATTTAAAAATGGGCAGAAGTATTAAATAGACATTTTTCCAAAGAAACATACAGATGGCCAACAGGCACACAAAAAGATGTTCAACATCACTAATTTTAAGAGGATTGCATATCAAAACTACAGTGAGTATCAACTCACATTGGTCATCAGTTAAAAGTCTACAAATAATAAATGTTGGAGAGAGTGTAAAGAAAAGGGAAACCTCTTACACTGTTGGTGGGAATGTGAATTGGTGGTGCAGCCACTGTGAAGAATAGTATAGAGCTTCCTTGAAAAAATTAAAAATAGATTTACCAAAACAAAAAAAGGACACCAAAAGATCCAGCAATCCAACTCCTGGGCATATATCCAGAAAACCCAAAAACTCTAATTCAAAAAGATATATGCACCCCAATGCTCACTGCAGCACTATTTATAATAGCTAAGACATAGAAGTAACCTAAGATGTGGCATATATGTGTGTGTATGTGTATTTGTATTTATACACACATATACAATAATACTCAGCCATAAAAAAAAAGAATGAAATAATGCCATTTGCAGAAATATGGATGGATCCAGAAATTATACTAAATAAAGTAAGTCACACAGAGAAAGACAAATTATTATATATCACTTATTGTGGAATCTAAACAAAAATGATGCAAATTAACTTATTTACAATACAGAAGGAGACTCTCAGACATACAAAACAAACTCATGGTTACTAAAAGGGAAAGGTGGGGATAAATTATAAGTTTGGGATTAAAAGACACACTACTGTATATAAGATATTTTATACATCAACAAAAGATGATACTGTATAGCACAGGGAACTATATTCAGTATCTTATAATAACTTATAATGGAAAAGAATCTGGTAAATTACACACACACACACATATATGTATGTGAGAGAGACGAGATGAGCAAAATTGCACAGGCTGCGTGTAAAGGACATGTGTGCATACTCAGTCACTAAGTCATATCCAACTCTTTTGCAATTCCATGGACTGTAGCCCTCCCAGCTCCTCTGTCCATGGGACTTCCCAGGCAAGAATACTGGAGTGGGTTGCCATTTTCTCCTCCACATATATATATATATATATATGAATCACTTGCTGTATACCTGAAACTAATACAACATTGTAAGTGAACTATAGTTCAAAAACCAAGAAAAAAAAAAGTGTTTTCATTTTCTTGGGATATATACCCAAAAGTGGGAGTACTAAATGCAATGGTAGTTCTATCTAACTGTTTGAGGAGCCTCCATACTGTTTTCCATAGTGGCTGTACCAATTTGCATCGCCACCAACAAAAACAGTGCACAGCCATTCCCTTTTTCTCCACAGCCTCATCAATCACTGTCTTCTGTCTTTCTAATAATAGGTGTGAGGTAATATCTCACTGTGATTTTTATTTGCATCTCTACAATGATTAGTAATTCAAGTACATTTTCATGTACCTATTGGCTAGTTGTATGTCTTTTTTGGAAAACTATTCCTTTGTCCACATTTTAATTGTATTGTTTGGTTTTTATCTTATGGAGTTGTATGATTTCCTCATATATTTTGGATACTAACCTCTTATCTGAAATACTGTTTGCAAATCTTTTCTCCCATTCCATAGTATGCCTTTTTATTTTGCTTACTGTTCCCTTTGCTGTGTGGAAAAATTTTAGCTTGATATAGTCCTACTTGTTTATTTCTTCTTGTGCCCCCTGCACTTTTTTTGGTCATATCCAAGAAATCTTTACCAAGACCAATCAAGAAAACTTCCCCCTATGGTTCCTTCCTAGTTGCTTTACAGTTTTAGTCTTCATTTTGAGTTAGTCTGTGAAAGGTATAAGGAATTCAATTTCATTCCTTAACAAGTAGCTATCCAGTTTTCCCAACATCATTTATTAAAGTGACTACCCTTTCTCTATTGAGTCTACTTGGCTCTACTGCCAAACAGTTGATTGTGTATATATGGGCTTATTTCTACGTTCTCTATTCTGTTCCATTGATCTATGCGTCTGTTTTTATGCCAGTACTATACTGTTTTGATTGCTATAGAATTGTAAAATAGTTGGAAAGCAGAAAGTGTGATGTCTCCAGGTTTGTTCTTTCTCAGAACTACTTTGTCTATTGATGACAGTCTTTTGTGGCTCTACATAAATTTTAGGATTACTTTTTCTACTTCTGTGAACTATGTCACTGGAATATTGATAGGGATTGAATTGCATCTATAGATGGAGTTGGATGATATGGACATTTAACAACATTAATTCTTTTGATCTATAAATACAGAATATTTTCCATTCACTTGTGTGTTCTTCAATTTCTTTCACTAAAGTGTCCTAATTTTCAGTGTACAGATATTTCAACTCCTTGGTTAAATTTATTTCCAAGCATTTTATTCTTTTTTGATGCTTTTACACATGGCATTGTTTTCTCTATTTTTCTTCGGTAGCTCATTGTTAGTGTATAAACACACAACTGACTTTTGTATGTTGCTTTTGTATCTTTCAATTTTACTGAATTCATTGATTACCTGTAACAGTTTTTTGTAAGAGTCATTAAGATTTTCTGTATAAAAGGTCTTATCACATACAGAGAGAGTGTTACTTTTTTTCTTTCCAGTTTGATTGCTTTATATTTCTTTTTCTTGCCTATTTACTCTGGCTAAGAACACATGTACACCCGTGGCAGTTTCATGTTGATGTATGGCAAAACCAAAACAATACTGTAAAGTGAAAAAAAAAAATTTTTTTTAAAGAAAAAAGAAAACTTTCCATCCTGTGTTGAATATGAATGGTCAGTGTAGGCACCCTTGACTTTTTGTGATCTTAGTAGAAAAACTTTTAAACTTTAACTGTTGAATTCGTTGTGTGCCATAGGTTTCTCATACATAGCCTTTGTTATGTTGAGGTGCATATCTCATTTTTTGGGCTTCAAAATCACTTCAGATGGTGACTGCAGCCATGAAATTAAAAGACGCTTGCTCCTTGGAAGAAAAGTTATGACCAACCTAGACAACATATTAAAAAGCAGACATTACTTTGCCAACAAAGGTCCATCTAGTCAAGGCTATGGTTTTTCCAGTAGTCACATTGGATGTGAGAGTAGGACTATAAAGAAAGCTGAGTGCCAAAGAATTTATGCTTTTGAACTGTGGTGTTAGAGAAGACTCTTGAGAGTCCCTTAGACTGCAAAGAGATCCAACCAGTCCATCCTAAAGGAAATCAGCCCTGAGTGTTCATTGGAAGGACTGATGCTGAAGCTGAAACTCCAATACTTTGGCTACCTGATGCAAAGAACAGATTCACTGGAAAAGACCGTGATGCTGGGAAAGATTGAAGGTGGGAGAAGAAGGGGATGACAGAGGATGGTTAAATGGCATCACCAACTCAAAGGACAAGAGTTTGAGTAAACGCCAGGAGTTGGTGATGGACAAGTAGGCCTAGGGTGCTGCAGTCCATGAAGTCGCAGATTCAGACACAAATGAGTGACTGAATTGAACTGAACTGACATACCTTCTATATCTAGTGTGTTGACAGTTTTTATCATGAAAAGATATTGAATTCTGCCAAGTGATTTTTCTGCATCTATTGAAATAATCATGATTTTATCCTTCATTTTGTTAATGTTGTGTATCACAGTTACTGATTTGCATATGTTGAATCACCCTTGCAACCTAGGGATAAATCCAACTTGATCATGGTGTTATTATCCTTTCAATATACAACTGAATTCAGCTTGTTAGTATTTGTTTTTGAGAATTTTTGCATCTATATTCATCAGGAATATTAGCTTGTAAAAAGTTTTATTTTCTCATGTCCTTACCTGGTTTTGGTGTCAGGTTAATGCTGTCCTTATAAAATTAGTCTGGTAATATTCACTTCTCTTTAATTTTTTGGAAAAGCCTAAGAAGGAGTGGTGCTAATTCCTCTTTAAATGTTTAGTAGAACTCACTAGGACACGATTTGGTCTGGGCTTCTCTTTGTTGGAGACTTTTTTTTTCTCTTACTAGTAATTGGTCTGTTCAAATTTTCTATTTCTTCATGATTGCATCTTGGCAAGTTGTACATTTCTATGCATTTATTAATTTCTTCTAGGTCATTCCAGTTTTTTGGCACATAACTGTTCATAGCAGCCTCATGAACCATTGTATTTCTGCTGTATCAACTATAATGTCTCCTCCTTCCCTTCTGATTTTGAGTCTTCTCTTTGCTTTTCTTAGTCTAGCTGAGAGTTTCCCAATACTGTTTATCTTTTCCAAAAAAAACAGCTCTTAGATCTATTGATCTTTTTCCTCTCTCCGTTACATTTATTTCAGGTCTGATCTTTGTAATTTCCTTCTTTTTGCTAACTTTGGACTTACTTTGTTCTTTCTTTAGTTCCTTGAGGCAAATAGGTAAGTTGCTTATTTTAGACCTTTCCTTTTTCTTAATCTAAGCATATATCACTAAATGCTTCACTCTTAGAACTGCTTTTCTAATTCCCATAAGTTTTGGTATGTTGTATTTCTATTTTCTTTTGTTTCAAGAATTTTTAAATTTCTTTAATTACTTTTTTGATCCATTGATTATTCAGGAGTGTGTTGCTTGTTTCACATATTTGTGAACTTTCCAGTTTTCCTCCTGTTACTAATGTCTAATTTTGTGCCATTTTGGTTGAAAAGGATACTTGGTGTGGTTTCAATTATTCATTCGTTAAGGCTTGTTTTCTGGCTTAATATGTATTTATCCCAGAGAATGTTCCCCATAAGTTTGAGAAGAATGTGTATTCTGCTGCTGTTGAATGAACTCTTCTATTATATGTTCATTACTTCCATTTGGTCTAAAATACAGCTTAAATCTAACATTTCCTTATTGATTTCCTAGTTGAATGATTTAATCCATTGTTGAAATTTGGGTATTGAAATCCCTTGCTATTATTGTATCCTTGTTTATTTCTCCCTTTAGATCAGTTACCATTTACACCTAATATATTTAAGCACTGTAATGCTTGATGAATACATATTTATAATTACATACACCCTTGAATTGTCATTATATTAATACCTCTCTGACTCCTGTTACAGTTTTTGATGTAAACCATTTTGTCTGATGTAAATACAGGTATTCATGCTTTCTTTTGCTTTCTATTTGCATGGAATATCTTTTCCCACCTCTTCACTTTCAATCTCTGTGTGTCCCTAAAGCTGAAATGAGTCTCTTGGAGACAGCTTAAAGCATACAGCATACATTTGGGTCTTGTATCTTAATCCCTTCAGCTACTTTATGTTTTTTGATTACAGAATTTAATCCAATTACTAATACATTGAAACTAATTACTGATACATAAGGTTTATTAATGCCATCTTACTCTTTTCCAGCTTTTTGTAGTTACCTTGTTTCTGTCTTCCTATTGTGTTGTCTTTCTTTCTGGGTTGATGTTTTGTTTTTTTTTTTTTTNTTTTTTTTTTGTAACTGCATGCTTTAATTCCCTTTTATTGGAGGTGTGGGGTCTTCTGCTGTCATTTAGAAGTTGTGCTGAATTTTTGATGTATTTATGGGGAGACAGGTAATCTCCCCATCTTACTCCTCTACCATCTTGAGGACATTTTATCTTGTATGTATTATCTACTGAACATTTTTGCTTTGTAAGCCATAAGGCTTACAT
Source organism: Redunca redunca (assembly GCA_006410935.1). NCBI lineage: Eukaryota > Metazoa > Chordata > Mammalia > Artiodactyla > Bovidae > Redunca > Redunca redunca. The sequence continues at coordinate 480,216 of SJYQ01004517.1, forward strand.
AAAACATCTTTTTAGTTACAAAAACTGACTTTATACTAATTACAATATAACTTCAATCACATACAAAGCTTTACCCTTTTTCTCTCTAATAATTTGTTTTAATAATTTACATTTTCCTATATTATTTATCCATTTACAAATTATTGTGGCTATATTTTTAATACTTTTGTTGTTTAATCCTTTACACCAGAGTTAAATGATTACTATCCCCACCTTTTCACAATATTAGAATATTCTGAATTTGACAATTAATTAACCTTTACCAGAATGATATACTTTCTTGTTCTCTTGCTACTAATTAGCATCCTTTAATTTTAGCTTGAACAACTCCTTTCAGCATGTCTTGTAAAGCAAGTCTAGATGTGACAAACTCTCTCTGCTTTTGTTTTGGAAACTCTCTCTCTTGTTCAATTCAGAGAGACAACTTTGTTGGGTAAAGTATTCTTGGTTAGCTGGTTGTTGTTGTTGTTGTTGTTGTTTTCTTTCAGCACTTTGAATACATCACTTCACTCTACATCACCTCACTCTGTCCCGGCCTGAAAGATTTCTACTGAGAAATCCTCTGGTGACCATATGAATATTTCATTTTATGTGAGAATATTTTTTCTCTTCCTGCTTTTAAAAATTCTCTGTCCTTGATATTACAGTTTTATTACAATGTACCTTAGTGAAAACTGTTTGGGGTTGAAATTTTGACTGATTAGTTTTATGAACTTGAATATCTAAATCTCTCTCCAGATTTGGGGATTCTCAACTATTGTTTTTTTTAATGAGCTCTCTTCTTTCTTACTTTCTTATTCTAGTGAGACTCAAGTAATATCCCAACTGTTTCTTTTACGACTATTCCATATCTTCTCTCATTAAATGGTTTCAAATAACTTGTCTTTTAGTTCACTAATTCTTTCTTCAGTTTATTTAAATCTGTTGTTGAAAGCCTACATTTAATCCTTCAGTTCTGTCATGATAATCTTCAACTCTTAGATTTCTGCCTTTTCTTTTTAGTGGATTTTATTTATTTGTCAAACTTCTCATTTTTGTTTATGTATTTTTTTTTCTAATTTCATTTAGCTGTCCGTGTTTGTTTGTTTGTTTTAGTTCACTGAATTTCTTTAATATGATTATTCTGAGGTCTTCAGAATAATCAGTCGCTGAAATTTTATTAGGTTGTTTTGGTGATGTCATGTGTCCTTGCGGCCTTGCATTGATGTCTATGCATTCAAGAATCTCTCCTATTCTGTAGAGAGTGCCTTCAGCAGGTGAAGCACTTCATCACTCAACTTCTCCAGAGATTCTGGGTAGGCATTCTGGTAATATCTGAAAGCAAGTTTGCTGCTGGAGTCCATGGGAAGTCCAGTTCTGAGGTGAATTGAAAGCTTGAGATAGTGGTAATCAGCCTGCTGCCAGACCCCACAGACACCCTGGGTTCAAAGTGTCCTGGAGCCTAGGTTTTCATGCATTAATTGGGAGTCTGAGGGCACAGTATTCTGCCACTGCCAAGGTAACCAACCAGCCAGTACTGGGATGGGTCATGAGTCTGGGTATGTGGAAGTCCACTGGAATCCTGGACCTTAAGAAACTGTCTGGAACTGAGAGCCACCTTGTGTCACTGAGTTGTCTGGGACTGCTGGAGCCAGCCAACACCTCAGATGGATAGAAGGCCTGAGTTCACAGGTGCCTCTGAAAGTCTGGATCCATTGGAGCTGCCTATGACACTGAAGCTGGTAGATACTAAGGTCAGTCATGTGGTCATGGTTCACATGGCTCAGTGGTTCATAGGAGTCCACCAGGAGCCTAGTCCTATGGTATCTTCCAGGAGCTGCAGGAGCCTGGACTGCTGGAGCAAACAGGAACCAGGGTGAACCAGGGGCCTGGATTCACAGGGGCTTATCTTCAGCCTCATGTCACTGCCTGAGGCTACTGGAGCCTACTACGGCTCCTTGAGCCAGCAGGCACCAGAAGGCAAGGTGCCTGGGTTCCTGGGAGCCCACAGAGAGCCCAGGGCCATGGGGCCTGTCTCTGGGTGGGCTGCTCTGGTTTCAGTTCAGTTCAGTCGCTCAGTCACGTCCAACTTTTTGCAACTGCATGGACTGCAGCATGCCAGGCTTCCCTGTCCATCACCAGCTCCCAGAGTTTACTCAAATTCATGTCCATCGAGTCAGTGATGTCATCCAACATCTCCTCTGTTGTCCCCTTCTCCTCCCACCTTCAGTCTTTCCCAGCATCAGGGTCTTTTCCAATGAGTCAGTTCATCACATCAGGTGGCCAAAGTATTGGAGTTTAAGCTTCAGCATCAGTCCTTCCAATGAATATTCAAGACTGATTTCCTTTAGGATGGACTGGTTGGATCTCCTTGCCATCTAAGTGACTTTGAAGAATCTTCTCCAACACCACAGCTCAAAATCATCAATTCTTCAGTGCTCAGTCTTCTTTACAGTCCAGCTGTCACATCCATACATGACTACTGGAAAAGCCATAGCTTCGACTAGATGGACCTTTGTTGGCAAAGTGATGTCTCTGCTTTTAATACGCTGTCTAGGTTGCTCTGGTTTGGGGGAGGGTTAATGGGTATGAATCTCTTTCCTACCCCTCTTAGTATGTTCTTTCTTATTTCTGTGCTTCATCTAGGTGCTATAATATATTCCTTCATCTAGAATCCTTAGCTCCTATGAAATTATTTCATGTGTAGACAGTTATTCAAAATGATGTTTCTGGGGGAGATGAAAGTAAGAATACCTTTACTAGTATTTTGTTGACATCTTCAATACACTCTTGAGTTAGAATTTATTAGTACTTTGTTTAGGATTTTTCATTGACATTCACAAGTGAGATTAATCTGTATTTTCTTCTTTTAGTGTTATCTGTGTTCAGTTTAGGTATCNGACAAAATTTTAATTTATTCCAAGGTTATTAGTCTATTCTATTTTTAAATTTCTAATTCAATCATTTTGGCAATTTATACTGTAGAAAGTTATAAGCCCATATTCTTTTCAGCTAGAAATTACTTTTAAAAGATGCTATATTCTTCAGCTAACACAACTGATTTAAAGAAACAAAATACACTAGCCATCACTTCTCATTAAATTGATGAGGCAACTTTATTCTTACAATTATTCAGGCCATAATCTTAAAAGACAACCTTTATCCCTCTCTCCTCTGACATCTTATCCATCAGTAAATCTTTTGAGATATTATATATCCTAATCCAACCACCTCTCACTATCTCCACTATTTTCCCAAACTCCAGGGTATCATTATCTAAAGTATTTCACTGACCTTTTGATAGGTCCTCCTACTTTCTCTCTTACATCTTCTAGTGTAGACTGTAGTGAACAACCTACATCTCCCCATCAGAACAAAGGCCCTCAAATCTCCAGCTGCGTTTTGTTGACTACTAACAGCTCACATTTGAGTCCTCCCTAGAAATTGCCCGCAGCTCAAGGAGAGCTCTCTTACTCAGAGTCACATCCCTTCCCCACAGGTATCCAGTATGCAATGACTGGTCAATGTGTGATCTGGTCACCTTGCCCCAATTTAGGATAAGCTAAAATCTAAGCTCCAAGGCTCATAGTCATCAACTGAAAACTGTTTGGGAACCACTTATCAGTTCAACTCATCACTTGCCTTCTTGCATCCTTACTCCCTCATAAGTGTGTTCTGAGAGCACGCCTCAAGAAAGTTTCCAATATGAAAATCCTCAATCCCTTAATCTGTTTCCTAAGGCCACTGACTTAAGAGAGCTGGCACAAGGGGTATTCTGAAAACAAAAAAAAAGGCAAACTATAAAACTGAATTTTTGAGCTGTAGCACCCACCAGCCAGCTGGCAATGAAAACATCGATACTGGAGGCAGGTAGGCAGAATAACTGATAATAACTCCTGGAATTGTTAAAACTTTCACCTGTAGTCAGCTGGCATGAAAAACTGGTGGGAGGGAATACACTTGCAGGTACAATATCTCAGTCTTGCAAGAGGTTTAGAGGAAATAATAATTATAAGAACAAAAGATCTGAATGGATGTTACTGAGTGCAATCAAAGCTTTGAAGAAAGACAATGCAAAGCTCAGAGTCATTAATCACAGATTAAGACAAACTGTGAAAGCCAGAAGAACTTCCTAGCAATATAGAAAGACACTTTCATCTCCTGCAGCCAGAAGGCAGAGATTGGTAAGGGTCAAGTCAGGACATAATTATATAAGAACTGTAGAAATTCAGTGAAGGTTCAATCCACTTCTGGCGCAGAGAGAGAAAGGTAACCGGGAAGGTGAAGTCTCCTGGAGGTGTAGCATTGTAAGGAAAGAAGAAAGCAAGTGGTAGAAATTAACAGCCCTATACAAACAAAGAGAACAAAATCAGAAGTACACCAATCCCATTCCTACCCCAAACAAAACACCTTTTTTTTTTTAAATTGAAGTATAGTTGATTTACAACATTATATTAGTTTCAGGTATCTAGCATAGTGATTCAGTATTTTCACAGGCTACATTCCATTAAACGTTATTGCAGGAAAATGGCTATAATTCTCTGTGCTATATATCTGTGTTGCTTATCTATTTTATACATGGTAGCTTGTATTTCAATCTCAAATTCCTAATTTGCCCTCCTCCATTCCCTCTCCTTTTTGGTAACCGCTAGTTTGTTTTCTTTATCTGTGAATCTGTTTTGCACACACATTCATCTGTAGTACCAAATACTTTTAAAATGCACTTTGTGCTAAGTAGCTTCACATGTCCAACTCTCTGCAATTCCATGGAGGAAGACCCCAAACGTACTCTGCTGCTGCTGCTGCTAGTTCGCTTCAGTCGTGTCTGACTCTGTGCAACCCCATAGACAGCAGCCCACAAGGCTCCCCCGTCCCTGGGATTCTCCAGGCAAGAACACTGGAGTGGGTTGCCATTTCCTTCTCCAATGCATGAAAGTGAAAAGTGAAAGTGAAGTCCCTCAGTGGTACACCAATAAATGAGGGTACCCAAAGGAATCTAGCAATGTACACAAGTACCTACCCTGCCTATAAAGAATCCTCTGTTATTGTTGGTCCAAGAAAACATAAAACATTTCAAAAATGAAAAGAAAACCACAAGCAATAATCATATACATCTATAAAAAGGTGAAAGCAGAAAATGTGATCAAGGTATTCTGACAGAGACATTTGTATACTTAGGAGATACATGCTAGAGCATTAAGATGTCATGATATCTGCAATTAAATTTCAAATTATTCACAAATGGAGAGAAAGCATGCAAATTTGGTCAAATATTAACAACTGGGTAATCTAAGAATGTGCTTCCCAGATGGTGCTAGAGGTAAAAAAAACCTACCTGCCAATGCAGGAGATGTAAGAGATGTGGATTTTATCCCTGGGTTGGAAAGATCCCCTGGAGGAGGGCACAGCAATCCACTCCAGCATTTTTGCCTGGAGAATCCCATTGACAGAGGAACTTGGTGGGCAACAGTCTTTAGGGTTGCAGAGTCAGACACAACTGAAGGGACATAGCAAGCACACATGTACAATCTAAGAATGTATATGGGTGTTTTTTGTGCTACTCTTTTAACTTCTTGGTACATTTTAATTTTTCTAAATCAAGAATTGCAGGGAAATCTGAGCTTGAAGTATAGAAGCTAAAAGTTCTTTGTTGTTCTTACAGGAATTCCAGATACAATGAAGCATTCATGTCACTGTAGAACAATGAGGAACCAGTGCAGTATAGGTATAGAGGGCAAACAATAGGAATGCAAGGTAAAACCCAAATCAGACTAATACAGTGCCATTTTTTCAGCCTGACATAAATATTTTCACCAATTTCTTGGTGGAAAAGAAATAACATTACATAGCAGAACCCCCATACATATTATTTAGGATTTAGTATATATAATTATATTAAACTCTATAATAAATAATTTATCCTTCACATTCCATTGAGAGGGAGCTATTTTTATTGACTTTATAAATTCTACATTACTTAATGTCTCTAATGAGCAAGATTTCATGATGGATTAGACCTTAACTGAAAACTTCAATTAAATATTATTGCCATCATCAGGAAGACCAAATAAAGAGCTTTCCACTCACTAGTTGTGAGATCTTCAGCAAGTTATTCAACTTCTCTATTTCTTCATCTATAAAATGGAAATAATAATAGCAACTACATTTCAAGGTTGTTGAGAGGATTAAATGTAAAATGCTTAGAGTACTGTGTTTTATAAACTCCTAATAACTGTCAATTGTTAAATATGGTTGTGCTATTTCTTTTATGCACACACATACATACACACAAAACCCTCTGAAAACATAATCATCAAACCCAAAACACTCTTCTAACTATTTTAAGGACTTAGATGATATGTTAGGCCTTTTGAGCTGATAAGATTTCATTTGATCATTTATAAACATTTAAACTCCACATATCATATATACTTACAGTTTAGAACAAATTATAAATATAATAAAAATTATTAAAAAATATAAAATATAAACATCCAGGCCCTCTTTTCACTTCTTTTCCTTTCTTTTCCCTTTGTTTCCTCTTTGTTTGTTTCCTTTCTTTTTTATACTTTTATTTTTATATTTTAAAACATTTTTTCTGCATTCACACATAAAGGTCTTGCTTCTCTAACCATAATGAGACTTAAAAACATCCTCATGTCTGACCAAACTGATCAAATTTCACAGAAGAGTAACTTTAAGATCTTGTAAAATATTATAGGACAGGAAAAATCTATTATATAACTGCCAGGGGATGACATAAAAAACTTACATTAAGTTTAATACCCATAGATTTTCCCAAAATAAAAAGAAGTGATGTGAAAATTTCTTACATAATGGACTTAGACCAAACTGCCAAATTTAAAACTACTCATTTCAGTTATAATTCTAGGGAATAAAAACTGTTATAGATTCAACTAGTGTGGTTTTGTTTTTCAATAGTTTTGAGCAGTCTATTGTAACAGCATTCATACAAGTGTTTCTTCCTTATACTACAAGGCTAGAAATCACTGGTCTGATTGTTTATTCAATTTATCAAGGACAGTATAACTTGCATGCAGACATTTGATCATTTTTTACTGTGCTCTTGTACACCAGAAACCATGACAATTTGATTTGGACAGTAGTTAGGACAATACAACTTGCATTCAGGAACCTAATAAAAATTTAATCATGCTCCCAGTTGATGCGTCCCAAGATAAGGTATTGGGAGATGCAGAGAAAAGTCTGATTAGACATGGAATTGACATTACTGTAAGTTAGCAAATAAACCCATAAAAAAGAGGAGTTTCAAATATAAGTGGATATTAGTCATATTTTACATTTGTATATACTTCAGTTTACAAAGTACCACTGCATAAATGCAATAAGAGCACAGATACAAGGCACTATATCAGAGAGTTTGTGGAAAACAAAGATGAATGTACACCCACAAAGAGCTTATAATCCGGTGAAAGATATCACCTGTTTGATTCAAAGAAATGGAATACTGTAGAGATGAAAAGCGCTATAGGAATACAGAGAGAGTAGAGATATAATTTAACTAATGGGATCAGAGAAGCCTTCACTGAGCTGGTGGTATTTGAATCTGGGCCTTGAAAAAAATAAAGTATTATTTGGTTAACACCAAACATTATGAGGTAACCACAGCAGTCACCATTATGTTAACAGTTCAGGAAACTGAGACTGAAAGAGGCTTAAGGGACTCCCTCCTCCAAGAACACACAAGAGATAAATGTCAACTGAGATATGAAAGCAGGTTTTCTGATTCTAAGTGCAATGTTTATTCACTATATCACCCATAAGACACAGCTTAATTTTAGGCAAGACAATACATGTTCTTTCAAGGTAATGTAAAAAAATACTAATCCCTGCTATAACAATAAATTTGGTTGTCCTGTGAACACCATATGAAAATAAATGCTCTTATCCTCTAAGTATTCATGTTATTTCCTGCTTTAAATACAGAAAATTCCCTGTAGTATAAGAACTGAGGAAGTCAGGTATTTGTTTAAAGATTAAGAAACCTGTTAGAAAAGAGTAAAATATAACTTCATCATGATAATTAAAGAGAGACTGTAGTATGCAATGAGAGTGATACCCTGCTTGTCTTTGTCTCTCCAGAGGATAGATCAAGAGAGGACAACAAGATTAAGCTCCACTGGCTACGAGATAAATTTTTCCTCAATGGAAATTAACACTCAAGGAAGTAATAATAACACATGTGAGGCTTACTGGATGCTAAACACTGTTCTAAGCCCCTCATGTTTACTTGGTCTCAACAACTCCAAGAGATAGGTATTATTACTACCACCACTTGTGGATGATGAATCTGAGCCACAGAAAAACCTCAGCCAAGGTCATGTGAAGTAGCAGAGCTGGAATTTAAACTCTGAATCTGGCTACAGAATCCTCATTCTTAACCACTCAACTGTAACGTGTCAAAAGTGAGATTGCAGCCTCTCTTTTTATAGAGGGCTTTAAGATACTAGTACAAATTACCTCTATCAGATGTGGTGTGGCATCTAAGAACAAAAATTCTAGCATCAAGCAGACTAGGCTTTAAGATCTTTTTCAGCCATGGCCTACTTGTGTGAACCTGGGCCAGTTACTTAATATCTTAAAGCTTTAATTTCCTTCTTTCAAAATAAGATAGCAATTACTATTTTGAGTTGGGGACATAAGCAGCTCAGTGTGATAAGAGAAGCACTGAATTTGAATGTTAGAAGACTCAGGGTATAGCCTGAGCCACTGTCAGCCATGTGAGACAGGGCAATCAATCCATCAATCAGCAAATATTTATTGAGCCTTATACATTTAAATGGAGAATGAAATGGCAACCCATTCCAGTATTCTTGTCTGGAAAATCCCATGGAAAGAGGAGCCTGGCAGGCTACAGTCCATGGGGTTGCAAAGTCAGACATGAGTGAGCAATGCATGCATGCATATGAATTTGTTACAAGTACTTTGGGAATATAGCACTAAAAAAGACATTGTTCCTTACTCTGAAAGCAAATTCATTCAAATTTGTTCATTTTCCTTAGTGACTGAACTAAGTCCCCAAAGGAGGTACTTTCTGCATCAACATTCTAAAAATGAATATCAATATCATGATGCTTCTGTTTCTTTGCTAAGTACAATGTGTGTGTATGTATGCACACATAATTAATTCCTCCTTTTTATATACAAAGGGGATATATGCAGAAAGAAGGGACTGAACTCTGAGGCTTATCTCATTGTGTTTACTACCTACAGCTGCCATTACCAGCTGTTCCCACACATTCTCTCTATGGGGCACATTTTTCTGGAATGTAGATTAATACATGATGCCACTACTGCACCACTGTAAAGATAGCAGAATCAACATGATTTACAGAAACCTGATGGAAAATGTTGTCCTTTCTTCTCTGCCTCTGAAATGAGTTTAGTGACAATTCCCAACAATTCAAACAGAAGCTGAAGAAACAATTTCTACATCCTGAATGTGTTTCCATTCCTTTGGTTGACATGAACTCGCAATACTACTGTGTGCTGTGTGATTATTCATGGAGTGCAATCTAGTAACAGTTAATAGCGTCAACTTTGGGATAAGGTTGACAAACATATAGATAGGGATATAAATCCCACCTCTAGCATGTATAAGTTGGGAAACTTTAAGTGTTCTGACCTCGATTTCCTCATATATAGTGAAAATTATCACTTATCTCCTAAAGTTACCAAACGAGATAAGCTACATAAATTATTCAGTATATTTACAGCACTTCATTTAATCACTAGTAATTAATGATTAATTATCAAGTTCATCACCATCCTTAGCTACTAAAACAACTATATATGTTTGAAGAAAAAATATGAACTAACTCATGTTAGTACAAAGGAAACTAGTGTTTGCAGCTACTTTAACTCAATCACATAGGAAACATCATTTTAGGGAAAAAAAATACATTTTATTCCAAGTTCCTAGTTAGGCAGATCAATATTCAGTACATACCATTAAGATATTTTGCAATCTAGTACTCAAATCACAACAAAATGGCTAATCAGATTACAAGTTTGTTACACATATAAGAGTTTTAATGTATCTTTTCACAAGTTACTAATCAATTTACAATACAGGCATTTTCACAAGAGAAATGCACATATATAACTTCTTAGTAAAGCTCCAAGTTACTAGAGGATTTTTCAGCTGCCTTTCTGCACTTAAATCCCTTATTTTATAATTATAAATGTAGAAATGGTTTTAGTAGTACAGAGAACAAGCAAATCAACAATATATGAGCGCTCCAGGACTCAGTATTTGTGAGCATATGATCAAGGTAATATTTCAAATCACCAGCCATGTCTCATTTACCATAAGTAGGTCAATAGAAAAATAAATTAACTTACAGTGAACGAGAACTTCCTTGGACTCCATGAAAAAGCTTAGAAGAATGGGATGAACTTGTACTTCTAAACTCAAATATCTGCTACTAGTTGATTGAATCCCCAGCTGTGTCTCTTGCTCCCACCAGCTTACCAAACATATGACCACAGACACTCCTTCCTAACAGCTGACTTTTAATCCTGTCTTTAGGTTTAAACAAGATCTTTTCAAAAATATGTAGCATCTAATACTGAAATCACCAAAAATAAAATTAATTTAAAAAATTATCCCCTTGCTCTATCTCCCTACATGTTCCTCCAAAAAGAAGGCTGGCTTAATTTGGGAAATGAACTATATAATTTGCTTTCACACCCATTGCTCCATGGAATATATGACGGCTACCCAGCACAATTCTCTTCTTTGAGCTCTAAGATGTGCACTCTGGGATGTAACACAAATGTCAAAGCCATTTAGGTGCCACTGAGGATGAAACATAAATGTTATAAAGGCAACTGGTGCAATCAGGGTATATTACTTCCAGGAAATAAAAACTATCTAATTCAGGCTCTTCCACAACACAGAAGCCTAGAGTCAGTGGTTGGCAATGATATTATAGACATTCCAAAGATATCTCCTGGCTGCTATTTCCCTCTACAACATCATATAGGACATGACAAAGAGTATATCCTCACCTAACTCCCTAAAACACTAAATATTAACAGCCATAGGTTTTACCTACAGAAAATATTTTTAATTAAAAAAATTAGTAGCTCTTTGTTTTACTATGTCACAAAATATCAAGTTTCCTGCTTATTAGCCCTATCACCTACAAGTTATATTTGTGGAATAATTACATAAAAGAAAGTAAACATTATTTCCTATGTGTCATCAAAACATAGAAGTACTTCATTTGATTTTTCATAAATTATTGTCCCTGAAGTTTTACACACATAAGAAATCCTCATCTACATACTACCAACAGGTAATATACATTCAACATAAATTTAGTAAGGCAACCAAGTGCCAGACACTATGCTAGATTCTAGAGATATAAAAAAAGATAGACATTTTCTTTGTAAAAAGTTTACCATACATAGAGTGGTTCTTCCAATGATATAGTACAATGTTACTGCATTCAAATTCTCCCTCAATTTTTGATTTTCACAAATCCCTGCATCCAAGTGAACTCCATACAAGTTTTCTTTTTCATGAAAGAAAACTCTGCTCAATGATAATGAATACAGGAATATTTAAAGTTGACTATAAAAAAGAAAGGTACAGAGAAACATTATATATCCAATTGTATTTGCACATTGAAAGCCAGTTAATTTCTACCAAAGTTATTGAGGATAACCTTAGTAATGACTCAATTCATAGGAATCCAGAATTGTTACTGATTTAAACTTGTAAATTATCCAGATCTCTGATCAAAATCAGAGATCCCCTAGTGCAACAGGCACAGACACAAAGTTAGTTGAAGGGTATAGCCATCCACCTAGAGGAGGCCCTAGTCACTGCAGCCCTGTATAGATGTGAGCCAAGTGTTCTCACTGTCATATCTTTTGTTGTTGTTCTTGTTGTTGTTGTTTTCAAGAGGAGCCATAAATGTAGATTACATGTGAAAACTCCAATTTTTACATCACTTCAATTTTTTTTTTTAAAAAAGGGAACTCAAAAAAAAAAAATCAAGACCTAGCTCCTTTAACATAAAGAGTATCCACGAAAAACTCACAGCTAACATTACACTTAATGAAAGATTTTTCTCTAAGACCAGGAATAATACAAGAATGTCCATTCTCTCTTCTATTCAAAATTATGCTAGAGGTTCTAACCAAGGCAATTAGGCAAGAAAAAGAAATAAAAAACATTCAGATTGAAAAGTGGGAACTAAAATTACCTCCAGCAACAGGTGACATGATGCTGTACACAGAAAATCCTAAGAAATTCAAACACAATAAAACTGAAAACACTAATGAACAAGTTTAAAAGGTTGCAAGATCAATATATAAAAGTCAACTGCATTTCTATAAACTACCAATGAGTAACATGAAAAAAAAAAGTTTCAATTCCATTTGTAGAGAATTACAAAACATTGTTAAAAACTTTAAAGAATGTAAAGACAATTCATATTTATGGATTGAAAGACATAATATTGTTATAATGGCAATACTCCCCAAACTAATTTTCAGATTCAACATGACCTTACACAAATCTTAGATTTTTTTTTTTTTTGCAGAAATTGACAAGCTGATCCTAAATTCCAGTGTAAATGCAAGTGACCCAGAATAATCAAAATAATCTTGAATAAAATTGTGGGGAGAATAGCCTTTCCAGCAAAGAGTCTTGAGAAAACTAAATGTTCACAAATAAATCAATGAATCTGAACCCCTAATCTCACAACACATGTAAAAATTAACTCAAAACGGATCAAAGACCTACATGTAATAACCTAAACTATAAAACTCTTAGAAGACTTAAGTATAAACCTTGATGACATTGGGTTAGGCAATGGTTTCTCAGATATGACATGACAAGCACAAGCAATCAAAGGAAAAAAACAGAAAGACTTCATCAAAATTTGTGCTTGAAATGAAAAGATCAACAAAATCAAAATGCAACAAACATATGGAAGAAAATATTTACAAATAATGTATCTGAGTAGGGTACATTATCAAGAATAAATAGAGAACTATTACAAACCAACAACAGAAAGACAAACGACCTGATATTAAATGGGCAAATATTTGAACAGATATTTATCCAAAGACATACAAATGGGCAACAAGTATATGAAAGGATGTCCAACATCATTAGTAGTGAAATTCAAATTAAATAAAGATAAGATACACTTCACACCAAAAAATTGTGGCTACAATAAAAGATGAGCAAAACCAAGTGTTGGTAAGGATATGGAGAAACTGGAAAGACATTGGTATGGGCAAAAAAGCTGTAGCCAATTTGGAAAAATATAGCAGTTCTTCAAAATGTTAAACAGAGTTACCAGGACCCTACTACTAAGTACACACTTCAAGAGAAATAAAAGTTTATGTCCACACACAATATCTGCACACAAATTATTATTCATAACAGTCAAATTTTTTAAACAACCCAGTTCAGTGCAATCGCTCAGTCATGTCTGACTCTTTGCAACCCCATGAATAGCAGCACGCCAGGCCTCCCTGTCCATCACCATCTCCCGGAGTTCACTCAGACCCACGTCCATTGAGTTAGTGATGCCATTCAGCCATCTCAACCTCAGTCATCCCCTTCTCCTCCAGCCCCCAATCCCTCTGAGCTACAGAGTCTTTTCCAATGAGTCAAATCTTCGCATGAGGTGGCCAAAGTACTGGAGTTTCAGATTTAGCATCATTCCTTCCAAAGAAATCCCAGGGCTGATCTCCTTCAGAATGGCCTGGTTGGAACTCCTTGCAGTCCAAGGGACTCTCAAGAGTCTTCTCCAACACCACAGTTCAAAAGCATCATTTCTTCGGTGCTCAGCCTTCTTCACAGCCCAACTCTCACATCCATACATGACTACAGGAAAAACCATAGCCTTGACTAGATGGACCTTAGTCGGCAAAGTAATCTCTGCTTTTGAATATGCTATTTAGGTTGGTCATAACTTTCCTTCCAAGGAGTAAGTATCTTTTATTTCATGGCTGCAATCACCATCTGCAGTGATTTTGGAGCCCAAAAGAATAAAGTCTGACAC
>SJYQ01004517.1:505488-534882 GCA_006410935.1 Redunca redunca
GGAATACCAGACCACCTGACCTGCCTCTTGAGAAACCTATATGCAGGTCAGGAAGCAACAGTTAGAACTGGACATGGAACAACAGACTGGTTCCAAATAGGAAAAGGAGTCCGTCAAGGCTGTATATTGTCACCCTGCTTATTTAACTTCTATGCAGAGTACATCATGAGAAACGCTGGACTGGAAGAAACACAAGCTGGAATCAAGATTGCCGGGAGAAATATCAATCACCTCAGATATGCAGATGACACCACCCTTATGGCAGAAAGTGAAGAGGAGCTAAAAAGCCTCTTGATGAAGGTGAAAGTGGAGAGTGAAAAAGTTGGCCTAAAGCTCAACATTCAGAAAACAAAGATCATGGCATCTGGTCCCATTACTTCCTGGGAAATAGATGGGGAAACACTGGAAACAGTGTCAGACTTTATTTTGGGGGGCTCCAAAATCACTGCAGATGGTGACTGCAGCCATGAAATAAAAGACGCTTACTCCTTGGAAGGAAAGTTATGACCAACCTAGATAGCACACTCAAAACCAGAGACATTCCTTTGCCAGCAAAGGTCCGTGTAGTCAAGGCTATGGTTTTTCCAAAGGTCATGTATGGATGTGAGAGTTGGACTGTGAAGAAAGCTGAGCACCGAAGAATTGATGCTTTTGAACTGTGGTGTTGGAGAAGACTCTTGAGAGTCCCTTGGACTGCAAGGAGATCCAGTCAGTCCATGCTAAAGGAGATCAGTCCTGGGTGTTCTTTGGAAGGAATGATGCTAAAGCTGAAACTCCAGTTCTTTGGCCACCTCATGTGAAGAGTTGACTCATTGGAAAGACTCTGTTACTGGGAGGGGTTGCGGGCAGGAGGAGAAGGGGATGACAGAGGATGAGATGGCTGGATGGCATCACCCACTCGATGGACGTGAGTTGGAGTGAACTCCGGGAGTTGGTGATGGACAGGGAGATGCTGCAATTCATGGGGTCGCAAAGAGTTGGACACGGCTGATCGACTGAACTGAACCTCAGTTCCCTGAACTGAAGGGGAAGGTTCATAGCCGTACAGGCTTACCTCAAGAAACAAGAAAAAAGTTAAATAAATAACCTAACCTTACACCTAAAGCAACTAGTAAAGGAAGAAATGAAGAACCCCAGAATTAGTAGGAGGAAAGAAATCTTAAAAATTAGGGCAGAAATAAATGCAAAGGAAACAAAAGAGACCATAGCAAAAATCAACAAAGCCAAAAGCTGGTTCGTTGAGAAGATTAAAAAAAAATGATAAACCATTAGCCAGACTCATCAAGAAACAAAGTGAGAAAAATCAAATCAACAAAATTAGAAATGAAAATGGAGAGATCACAACAGACAACACAAATACAAAGGATCATGAGACTATCATCAGCAACTATACACCAGTAAAATGGACAACTTGGAAGAAGGACAAATTCTTAGAAAAGTACAACTTTCCAAAACTGAACCTGGAAGAAACAGAAAATCTTAACAGAACCATCACATGCACATAAATTAAAACTATAATCAGAAATCTTCCCAAAAACAAATAGCTCAGGACCAGACGGCTTCACAGCTGAATTCTATCAAAAATTTAGAGAAGACCTAACACCTATCCTACTCAAACTCTTCCAGAAAATTGCAGAGGAAGGTAAATGTCCAAACTCATTCTATGAGGCCACCATCACCCTAATACCAAAAACTGACAATGATACCACAAGAAAAGAAAACTACAGGCCAATATCAATGATGAACATAGATGCAAAAATCCTTAACAAAATTCTAGCAACCAGAATCCAACAACATATTAAAAAGATCATACACCATGACCAAGTGGGCTTTATCCCAGGGATGCAAGGATTCTTCAATATCTGCAAATCAATCAATGTAATACACCACATTAACAAATTGAAAAATAAAAACCATATGATTATGTCAATAATGCAGAGAAAGCCTTTGACAAAATTCAACATCCATTTATGATAAAAAACTCTCCAGAAAGCAGGAATAGAAGGAACATACCTCAACATAATAAAAACTATATATGTCAAACCCACAGCAAACATTATCCTCAATGGTGAAAAACTGAAAGAATTTCCTCTAAAGTCAGGAACAAGACAAGGGTGCCCACTCTCACCACTACTATTCAACATAGTTTTGGGAGCTTTGGCCACAGCAATCAGAGCAGAAAAAGAAACAAAAGGAATCCAGATGGGAAAAGAAGAAGTAAAACTCTCACTGTTTGCAGATGACATGATCCTCTACAGAGAAAACCCTAAAGACTCCACCAGAAAAGTACTAGAGCTAATCAATGAATATAGTAAAATTCTTTCAGTTCAGTCGCTCGTCGTATCTGATTCTTTGTGACCCCATGAATTGCAGCATGCCAGACCTCCCTGTCCATCACCAACTCCTGGAGTTCACTCAAACTCACGTCCATCGAGTGGGTGATGCCATCCAGCCATCTCATCCTCTGTCATCCCCTTCTCCTCCTGCCCCCAATCCCTCCCAGCATCAGAGTCTTTCCAATGAGTCAACATTTCACATGAGGTGGCCAAAGTACCGGAGTTTCAGCTTTAGCATCAGTCCTTCCAAAGAACACCCAGGACTGATCTCCTTTAGAATGGACTGATTGAATCTCCTTGCAGTCCCAGGGACTCTCAAGAGTCTTCTCCAACACCACAGTTCAAAAGCATCAATTCTTCAGCACTCAGCTTTCTTCACAATCCAACTCTCACATCCATACATGACCACTGGAAAAACCATAGCCTTGACTAGACAGACCTTAGTTGGCAAAGTAATGTCTTTGCTTTTGAATATGCTGTCTAGGCTGATCATAACTTTCCTTCCAAGGAGTAAGTGTCTTTTAATTTCATGGCTGCAATCACCATCTGCAGTGATTTTAGAGCCCAGAAAAATAAAGTCTGACACTGTTTCCACTGTCTTCCCATCTATTTGCCATGAAGTGATGGGACCGGATGCCATGATCTTCGTTTTCTGAATGTTGAGCTTTAAGCCAACTTTTCACTCTCCTCTTTCCCTTTCATCAAGAGGCTTTTTAGTTCCTCTTCACTTTCTGCCGTAAGGGTGGGGTCATCTACATTTCTGAGGTTATTGATATTTCTCCCAGCAATCTTGATTCTAGCTTGTGCTTCTTCCAGCCCAGCGTTTCTCATGATGTACTCTGCATATAAGTTAAATAAGTAGGGTGACAATATACAGCCTTGATGTACTCCTTTCCTATTTGGAACCAGTCTGTTTTTCCATGTCCAGTCCTAACTGTTGCTTCCTGATCTGCATATAGGTTTCTCAAGTTGCAGGATATAATATCAACACAAAAAATCCCTTGCATTCCTATACACTAACAATGAGAAAACAGAAAGAGAAATTAAGGAAACAATTCCATTCACTATTGCAACGAAAAAAATAAAATACTTAGGAATATATCGATCTTGTTCCAAATAAGAAAAGGATACGTCAAAGCTGATATTGTCACCCTGCTTATTTAACTTCTATGCAGAGTACATCATGAGAAACGCTGGGCTGGAGGAAGCACAAGATGGAATCAAGATTGCCGGGAGAAATTTCAATCACCTCAAATATGCACATGACACCACCCTTATGGCAGAAAGTCAGGAGGAACTAAAAAGCCTCTTGATGAAAGTGAAAGAGGAGAGTGAAAAAGTTGGCTTAAAGCTCAACATTCAGAAAACGAAGATCATGGCATCTGGTCCCATCACTTCATGGGAAATAGATGGGGAAANGACACTAACAGATGGAGAAATATACTGTGTTCATGGATCGAAAGAATCAATATAGTGAAAATGAGTATACGACCCAAAGCAATCTATAGATTCAATGCAATCCCTATCAAGCTATCAATGATATTTTTCACAGAGCTAGAACAAATAATTACACAATTTGTATGGAAATACAAAAAACCTCGAATAGCCAAAGCAATCTTGAGAAAGAAGAATGGAACTGAAGGAATCAACCTGCCTGACTTCAGGCTCTACTACGAAGCCACAGTTATCAAGACAGTATGGTACTGGCACAAAGACAGAAATATACACCAGTGAAACAAAATAGAAAGCCCAGGGATAAATCCACGCACCTATGGACACCTTATCTTTGACAAAGGAGGCAAGAATATACAATGGAGAAAAGACAATCTCTTTAGCAAGTTGTGCTGAGAATACTGGTCAACCACTTGTAAAAGAATGAAACTAGAACACTTTCTAACACCATACACAAATATAAACTCAAAATGGATCAAAGATCTAAACATAAGTCCAGAAACTATTAAACTTCTAGAGGTAAACATAGGCAAAACACTCTCCAACATAAACCAAAGCAGGATCTTCTATGATCCATCTCCCAGAATATTGGAAATAAAAGCAAAAATAAACAAATAGGACCTAATTAAAATTAAAAGCTTCTGCACAACAAAGGAAACTATAAGCAAGGTGAAAAGACAGCCTTCTGAATGGGAAAAAATAATAGCAAATGAAGCAACAAAGAATTAATCTCAAAAATATATAAGCAACTCCTACAGCTCAATTCCAGAAAAATAAACGACCCAATCAAAAAGTGGGCCAAAGAACTGAACAGACATTTCTCCAAAGAAGACATACAGATGGCTAACAAACGTGAAAAGATGCTCAACATCACTCATTATCAGAGAAATGCAAATCAAAACCACAGTGAGATACCATTTCATGCCAGTCATAATGGCTGCTTTCCAAAAGTCTACAAGCAATAAATGCTGGAAAGGGTGTGGAGAAAAGGGAACCTTCTTACTCTGTTGGTGGGAATGCAAACTAGTACAGCCACTATGGAGAACAGTGTGGAGATCCCTAAAACACTGGAAATAGAACTGCAATATGACCCAGCAATCCCACTGCTGGGCATACACACCAAGGAAATCAGAATTGAAAGAGACACGTGTACCCCCAGTGTTCATCGCAGCACTGTTTATAATAGCCAGGACATGGAAGCAACCTAGATGTCCATCAGCAGACGCATGGATAAGAAAGCTGTGGTACATAAACACAATGAAATTACTCAGCTGTTAAAAAAAATACATTTGAATCAGTTCTAATGAGGTAGGAGGGATTGGGGGCAGGAGGAGAAGGGGACGACAGAGGATGAGATGGCTGGATGGCATCATTGACTAGATGGTCATGAGTTAGAGTAAACACCAGGAGTTGGTGATGGACAGGGAGGCCTGGTATGCTGCAGTTCATGGGGTTGCAGAGTCGGACACGACTGAGCGACTGAACTGAACTGAATTATGTGGATGAAACTGGAGCCTGTTATACAGAGGAAAGCCAGAAAGAAAAACACCAATATAGTATACTAACCCATATATATGGAATTTAGAAAGATGGTAATGATGACCCCATAAATGAGACAGCAAAAGAGATACAGATGTATAGAACAGTCTTTTGGATTCTGTGGGAGAGGACAAGGGCGGGATGATTTGGGAGAATGGCATTGAAACTTGTAAATTATCACATGTGAAATGAATCATCAGTCCAGGTTCAATGCATGAGACAGTGTGCTCGGGGCTGGTGCACTGGCATGACCCAGAGGGATGGGATGGGAAAGGAGGTGGGAGGGGGGTTCAGGATGGGGAATACATGTACACCCATGGCGGATTCATGCCATTCATGTCAATGTATGGCAAAACAAATACAATATTGTAAAGTAAAAAATAAATAAATAAAACTGGGAAAAAAAATATACATACATATAAATAAAACAGAGGTAAATTATTGAATCTTAATTTCAGTTACCTCATTTCTAATATGAAGATCATAATATTTAGGTAACTGGATTATTGTGAGAATTAAATGAAGCCAAAAATGCTAAATTCTTAGCACACAGTAAGAACTCAATAAATGTAGGTTATCTCCCTTCCACACTCTTTCCTCATGCCCTGCCCCTCTATTTACAATGGCTTACTGAGATAAATTATGGTCAACAAATTTGTTATAGTTCTACAATGCCTTAATTTCCTGACTTAATCATAAGTAATTTACTGGCCAAATTTGAGTTTCAAGTTTTGCATCTGTGAAAATACAGGATAACAAAACTGTCTTATACAGGAATTGTGATAAATATATGAACTAATCTGACTCAAACAATATTTTAGCAGCAAACCCTGATGGAGTTGTTTTTTGGAAGCCCAAGATGTGCTTGAGTTGGAGATAAGAGATGAGGGCTGTAGTCCAGGCTGCAGCACACCATTATGCACCACAGGCATTTCTTTCCTGTCAGTGGAAGGTGCAGCTGAAATGGCTATAAAGCAACTATTTATTAAAAAAAAAAAAATATGTCCAGCCAACCCACTTTTTATCATTCACCTAAAAGGAATTCTAAATAAAAACATCTCTTACTAAGAATTAACAGGGTCAGGGAGTTATTTCCTCTAAATTTTATAAAGCTCTGTACAAAGATGAACAAATAGAAATGAGAATTATAACCAAAATTGATTTCTCCTTGGTAACTCAGCTGGTAAAGGATCCACCTGCAATGCAGGAGACCCCAGTTCCATTCCTGGGTCAGGTAGATCCACTGGAGAAGGGATATGTTACCCACTCCTGTATTCTTGGGCTTCCCTGGTAGCTCAATTGGTAAAGAATCCACCTGCAATGCACAAGACCTGGGTTTGATCCCTGAGTTGGGAAGATTCCTTGGAGAAAGGAATGCCTAGCCACTCCAGTATTCTGGCCTGGAGAATCTCACAGACTATACAGTCCATTTGGTAGCAGAGTCAGACATGACTGAGTAACTTTCAGTTTCACTTTCACAGCAAACCTGTAGGTAAGGAACTTCCAGTCTAATGAGGAACACACTGTGCTCAGATGCTCAGTTGTGTCTGAATCTTTGCAACCCCGTGGACTATATAGCCCACCATAGGCTTCTCTGACTATGGAATTTTCCAGGCAAGAATACTGGAATGGG
The DNA here is from genome assembly GCA_006410935.1 of Redunca redunca. Lineage (NCBI taxonomy): Eukaryota > Metazoa > Chordata > Mammalia > Artiodactyla > Bovidae > Redunca > Redunca redunca. The sequence continues at coordinate 512,449 of SJYQ01004517.1, forward strand.
GTACCATTTCCTCCTCCAGAGGATCTTCCAGACCCAGGGATCAAACCTTTATCTCTTGTGTCTACTGCAGTGGCAGTGAAGCCACCTGGGAAGCCTCAATGATAAACATCAGAATTCCAAAACTGATTTGAATTTCTCACCCAAGATCCAACCAAGGTGAAGTGAAGTGAAAGTCACTCAGTTGTGTACAAGTCTTTGTGACCCCATGGTCTATAGATCCATGGAATTCTCCAGGCCAGAATACTGGAGTGGAGAATACTCCAGCCTTTCCCTTCTCCAGGGTATCTTCCCAACCCAGGGATCAAACTCAGGTCTCTTGCATTGCAGGCAAATTCTTTACCAGCTGAACCACAAGGGAAGTCACAAACCAAATATTTTAGCCTGTTCACATCATTACATTCTTCATGACTTCATCCCTAAAATACCTCTTAGGCAAACTGTGCTGAGGCTGTGAAAGTGGTGGTTTTAAAAGGCTATCCCCATGACACCACCACCACTGAGGCCAGAAAGGATTTTTGAAAGAGAACAGAAAGAAAGCAGAGCCATAGAAATAACAGGTGCTCTGAACAGCTGGGGAGAGAAAACTGAACTCAAACTCAGGAAGATCCTAAGAACTAGCAAAATTTCAAATCCCTGTTGAAGAAGAAACATAGTAACTCACTTTCAAGATAACAGTTCCTCTTCATTCTACTCCAAAGTCCCTGAAAAGTGACATGTTCGCAGCTGCTTAGTACCAATAGGCTTTGAGATGCCAGAGTTCACTCCCAAGGAAAAGTAGTCCTTTAAATTAGAATCTTTTTATAGATTTTTTTCTTCAATAAATAAACAGAAATTTTGTCAATTATTGACAATTTCCCTTTTTAAATTCTGTGATCCAATGGGATATGTCTGGGAAGCAATATGAAATTGTGAAAGAACCACTGGCCTTGGAATCTGAAAATTGTGGCCTACTACTTTCTAGTTGTTTGATTTCAGGCTTGTAATAAAAATGGTTACATAACAGCTGTTTTTCTAACCATTCTAATATGTTAACTTGTTTAACCCTCATACTAACTCCACATATAGGTATTACTATTGATTCCATATTAAAAATGGGAAAACACATTTAGAGAGATGAAGTAGCTTTATAAAACACCACAACTAATAAGTGATAGAATTAAGATTTGAATGCAGGTACCCTAGTTCCAGAGACAGCACTCCTAATGACTTCTAATGTGCTTTTTCTCATTTTTTTCGTCATTGCTCTTTTACTGTCAAATAGAATGAATTCATAGGGACATTGTGAGATTAAATAATATATGTGAAGTACAATTCCTGGCACCTAGTAAATGCATGATAAATAATACACAGAAACTATAATGACTATTGACATAGGTCAGACTGTTAAGATCTATAATTAAAGTACCCCCTTAGTTCTCCCAGATATATTTCTCACTCTCTCTATAGATACATACAGACATAACATACATACATATATACATGCATACACACACACATACACGGTGAGGAAGAGGGATAAATCTCCTGTCAGTATCTGGAAAACACATAATTTCACGATACTTAGAGAATTAAGGAGAATTCTAGTATCAACTACTGTGCAGTTTGTATGGCTGAACATTAACAAATATTACAACCACCTTATGTTTTAGCTTTCTGAGTTATGAGTGATAAAATAAGGGAGACATAAGAATATATGAGGATCATTTACTTCAAACTACAAGCCAGAGCAGAAATATATTCTACAGCATCCCTGTCCAACAATTTTCAAAATTCTATTTTCATACTTCCATCTTCTTCATTATGATACTCATCCCATTGTTACATACTCTTACTTTTCGGAAAGTAATATCCTCTAATGAAATAAAGTAAGTTTACTTCTATCTAGAACTTCTATATAAAGTTTTAGCTTAAAAAATGTTTTTAATAATTAAACTACATTAAAGTGACCTCTCCACATCACTATTCTAGTTTGAAATATATTAGATGTGGGTGAAGTTTTAGAGTCAGCCCACATTTAAAACTCTCCCTAACATTTGGTTCCCACTTTGTTCACTCTTCTACATGATATGTATATAGGTCTATTTTTCCCATCATTAAATTATTAGACCACTTAAAAGGAGGGAGTTTTTCTTTTTATTTGCCCTTGTAACTGTCACAGTGTCCAATACAGTGAGTAGCACACACACAAAAAAAAGGATTATTAATATTTATGAAAAAGAAGGAGGGAAAAGAAGGAACTATAATGGGAGGAAAGAAAAAGGGCCAGAAAGAAAGCAGGAAGGCAACCAAACTAACCAAAAAACAAAAATTAGTGAAAAGTCTATTTTAATGAGAAACATTTCCTCTTTGTGAAGAACTTTCCAGCACATCAACTATTGCAAAGCTTTCTCCATAATTTTCTGACCACATTTTATTAACTGCCTTAGTTTCAAGCAGTTGTTCTAGTAAGAAAACAGAAGATGGTATTTAGTCCATTTCACCTCAGAATTAACTGGTCCAAAAATCGGGCAATTCTTTGGACCAGGAGAAGTTCTCAATTTCTCTGAAAAATCAGTAAGTGTTAGGCTTAGTTTTCCCACTTAAATACATATACTACTAGTGAGCTCCCAATTTAATTGCAATCAATGTATAACATTCTCAAAAATAAGTTTTAGGAAGGGCACTGTATGAATTCAAGCTTTGTCAGCTGCCAGTAACCATTCTAAGTCTGGCAGCTGTGGATGGTGAACAATGTAACTTATGCAGCTGTCAGGAAGCCAAGTATTTTGTTTATGACCTCGATAGTGAATCATGAATATCAGCTAATTTCTGACCACCACGTGCAAAAGGGCAACCTCTTACTGCCTCTCAAGCCAGTAATGTTGGAAAGGGGCCATGTTATTCTGAGCTCAATAAATGCAGAACAATGAGTATTAAAATCTAACAATGTTTAGAACATACAAATTCTAGAAAAAAATTCTATAAATGAGCATAAGGCAGGTTGTTTGCTCGGCTTCTATGTCTTTTTAGTTCAGTTCAGTCGCTCAGTCATGTCCAACTCTTTGTGACCCCATGAACTGCAGCACACCAGGCCTCCCTGTTCATCACCAACTCCCAGAGTCCACCCAAACCCATGGCCATCGAGTCGGTAATGCCATCCAACCATCTCATCCTCTGTCGTCCCCTTCTCCTCCTGCCCTCAATCTTTCCCAGCATCAGGGTCTTTTCCAATGAGTCAGCTCTTCACATCAGGTGGCCAAAGTATTGGAGCTTCAGCTTAACATCAATCCTTCCAAAGAAATCCCAGGGTTGATCGCCTTCAGAATGGACTGGTTGGATCTCCTTGCAGTCCAAGGGACTCTCAAGAGTCTTCTCCAACACCACAGTTCAAAAGCATCAATTCTTCAGCACTCAGCTTTGTTCACAGTCCAACTCTCACAACCATACATGACCACTGGAAAAACCATAGCCTTGACTAGACAGACCTTTGTTGGCAAAGAAATGTCTCTGCTTTTTAATATGCTGTCTAGGTTGGTCATAATTTTCCTTCCAAGGAGTAAGCGTCTTTTAATTTCATGGCTGCAATCTATCTTTTGCTTAAAAGTTTAAAAAAACTGTTAGACTTGTATACTTGAAGGTAGTTTAAAAACAAATGAAAGAAACAGATTAAAAAGCATTAGCCCATCTAAAATTTTTTATAAGCCACTGAGCATAGCAATAGCCAATTTCAGATGAAAAGTGTGAAGCTTTGGGAGCTAAAGCAACACACAGCAGGTGAGTGACAGCAAAAGACAACACTAATGTATGTGCCACCTGCAGCAGATGTCAGGCCCTGACCCTGCCAAAACACAGAAATGTGTGAGCATCTCCAGCTTAGCACTAAAGAAGGTTCAAACAATTGTTAACTTCTCCAAAAGCTGAGAATGCAACTTAATATGCAGTCACTATCTTATTAATTCAACAGATATTTATTTAGCAGTAAATCACTGAATAAGGCCTGGGCATTGAAGAACACATTAAAACAAGTTCCATATTCTCAATAATCTAGTGTGAAATAGATACATGAACACAATTGGATAGAATGTTAATAAAGAAAAGAGTGATAGAATATTCAGGAAAGATTTCACGAAAGAGGTAACATTTAAGTTGGGTAGAAAAAGCTGAGAAGGGCATAACAGGCAACTGAGAGGACAAAGGCAAATGAGAGAACAAAGATATAGACACAGAGCATAAAAGAACCTGGCTGGGGGAAAAGTGAATTTGAATGCGACTACAGTCTAGAGTTTGTGTTGGTGCTATATGGGAAATGCAACTGGAGAAGTAGGTTAATATCACATGGTGAAAGGAAGAAGTGAAAATCTACAAAGTTCTTTCAGTAGGATGATAGCTTGAGTCTATTGGTTTGGAGAGAAAGTGCTTCAGGCAGACATGTGGAAGACAGACTGCAATGGGAAGAAGCTGCTGGCAAAAAGACCAAGTGTGATAAGCCATTGCAATACACCAGGCCAAAGAAGAGAGAGGTGGACTTCCCTGGCAGTCCTGTGGTTAAAACTCTGTGTTTCCACTGCAGAGGGCCCAAGTTCAATCCCTGGTCAGGGAATTAAGATACTACATGCCACATGGCCAAAGAAAAAGGAAGAGAGAGTCCTGAAACAAGACACTGGCATGAAGATAGAGAACTAAAGGTCAAGGCAAGAGATATTTCTAAGGTTTTGATGAGTTATGGGATAAGGGTGACGAGAGAGAAGAACTATATAAAGCTTCAAGCCTCCGACTTGCTCATTTTCAGCTTGGCAGTAATAGACGCTAATAGACGTGTAAAAAGAAAGAAACTTAAGTGTAGCTTGAACTGTTTTATTAAAAAGGAAGCTCTGGAGCCTCTAAAATACTCTGGATTAAAGACAGGGGTAGGATTCAAGTTAAGATACCTGGAAGATAAAAATACAAATTTGACCTCAGGTGAGAGTTAAGTATTAGAGATAAACATATGAGAGTTGTTGGCATATATGGGAATAAAATAGAAGAAAGTAAGATGACTCTAGGAGACTACATAGAGGTGAATTCAGAAGACCAAAGGTGTAGGTCCTAGAAACACTATCACTGAATGGCTTAAAAGAACTGTAGCCTTCAAAGGAGACTGAAAATGAACAAGAATTTATTTATATTAAATTTTCCAAGTATTCCAATTATTCCACTCTTACTGAGCCATCATTTTGCCAGAGAGTAAGGATATAAATATTAATATGATAGTTTCTGTGAAAGGAATGCTGTCAAATGAAGTCCACAGACAAACAGACGCTTGCAAAACTTGCACAGGTTCTACAATAGAGGAATCCACAGGGTGTGAGGAGAGCACAGGATGGCACCTATTTAAAGAAGACCTAAGAAAAGTTGTACCAATGAAAACAAGAGAAAAGAGATTCTCAAAAACCAGGACAGCAAAATGGTGGAGAGAATACAGAGAAAAGCAAACCCTCTTGCACTGTTGGTAGGAATGTAAATTGATATAGTCACTATGGAGAACAGCATGTTTAAGAGGCTGTAAAAGAAGAAAACAATTCTTGTTACATAGATTCTACACTCAAATTAACAATCTTGGGACTGTAAAGAGATCCTCTAACAAAGGACTGTAGAAAATCCTTTGAAATTCGAGAGGAATGATATATTTTCCCCCTAGATGGAAAGAGTGCTGGAAGAGGGAAAACAATGAAAAATACAATGCACTTGTAGAGCGGACTTTTGGACTCTGTGGGAGAGGGAGAGGATGGGATGGTTTGGGAGAATGGCATTGAAACATGTATACTATCATGTAAGAAACAAATCGCCAGTCTATGTTTGATGCAGGATACAGGATGCTTGGGGCTGGTGCATGGGGATGACCCAGAGGGATGTTATGGGGAGGGAGGTGGAGGGGGGTTTATGTTTGGGAACGCAAGTACACCCATGGTGGATTCATGTCAATGTATGGCAAAACCAATACAGTATTGTAAAGTAAAATAAATTAAAAATAAAAATTTAAAAAAACTGATGAATGACAATCCATTTATTCTACCACTGAATTTCCCTGAGTAGGTAGAAATACAGGTAGTATATTAAGGTAGTCCTCAGAGTACATCATGAGAAATGCTGGGCTGGAGAAAGCACAAACTGGAATCAAGACTGCCGGGAGAAATATCAATAACCTCAGATATGCAGATGACACCACCCTTATGACAGAAAGTGAAGACGAACTAAAGAGCCTCTTTATGAAAGTGAAAGAGGAGAGTGAAAAAGTTGGCTTAAAGCTCAACATTCAGAAAACTAAGATCATGGCATCCGGTCCCATCACTTCATGGCAAATAGATGGGAAAACAGTGCAAACAGTGGCTGACTTTATTTTTGGGGGATCCAAAATCACTGCAGATGGTGATTGCAGCCGTGAAATTAAAAGATGCTTACTCCTTGGAAGGAAAGTTATGATCAACCTAGGCAACATATTAAAAAGCAGAGACATTTCTTTGCCAACAAAGGTCCATCTAGTCAAGGCTACAGTTTTTCCAGTGGTCATGTATGGATGTGAGTGAGAGTTGGACTATAAAGAAAGCTGAGTGCCGAGGAATGGATGCTTTTGAACTGTGGTGTTGGAGAAGACTCTTGAGAGTCCCTTGAATTGCAAGGAGATCCAACCAGTCCATCCTAAAGGAATTCAGTCCTGGGTGTTCATTGGAAGGACTGATGTTGAGGCTGAAACTCCAATACTTTGGCCACCTGATGTGAAGAGCTGACTCATTGGAAAAGACCCTGATGCTGAGAAAGATTGAGGGCAGGAGGAGAAGGGGATGACAGAGGATGAGATGGTTGGATGGCATTACCAACTCGATGGCCATGGGTTTGGGTGGACTCTGGGAGTTGTGATGGACAGGGAGGGCTGGAGTGCTGTGGATGCAAAGAGTTGGACATGACTGAGCAACTGAACTGAACTGAAGCAACATTTGCTTTGAACTACTATTTCCACTTGTATGCTGGATTTAAATTTTTTCTTTCCTAAAATGGTGATATGAATAGAATGCCCTAACATGAGTCTAACTTATATAAAGAAGAGACCACTGTCTCTAAGGAATAAGCAACTAATAAACAAAAAAGTACAGCATAGACAAGAAGTCCCTATGCCTAAGAGTCTGTCCTCTGTAAATTATTTAATAACTATTCTATGTAATAACACTTAGGGACCTAAAAGCAACTAAAAAACATGGGGGAGGTTTAAAGTTTACATGGAGAATGGAGAGAGCATGCAGATTGCTTCTAGTCAATACACACATATATTCTGTGTTTATATTTTAAAACAACTAACAAGGATTGAATTCTTCAGTTCAGTTCAGCCCCTCAGTTGTGCCCAACTCTTTGTGATGCCATGGACTGCAGCACATCAGGCTTTCCTGTCCACCAACTCCCAGAGCTTGCTCAAACTCATGTCCATCAAGTCAGTGATGTCATCCAACCATCTCATCCTCTATCATCACCTTCTTTTCCTGCCTTCAGTCTTTCCAGGTATCAAGAGTTTTTTCCAGTGAGTCAGCTCTTCTCATCAGGTGGCCAAAGTATTGGAGTTTCAGCTTCAACATCAGTCCTTCCAATGAACACCCAGGACTGAATTCCTTTAGGATGGACTGGTTGGATCTCCTTGCAATTCAAGGGACTCTCGAGAGTCTTCTCCAACACCACAGTTCAAAAGCATCAGTTCTTCAGCACTCAGCTTTCCTTATAGTCCAACTCTCACATCCATACATGACTACTAGAAAAACCATAGCCTTGACTAGATGAACCTTTGTTGGCAAAGAAATGTCTCTGCTTTTGAATATGCTGTCTAGGTTGGTCATAACTTTTCTTCCTAGGAGCAAACGCGTTTTCATTTCATGGCTGCAGTCACCATTTGCAGTGGTTTTGGACCCCAAGGAAATAAAGTTTCTCACTGTTTCCATTGTTTCCCCATCGATTTGCCATGAAGTGATGGGACCAGATGTCATGATCTTCGTTTTTTTAATGTTGAGTTTTAAGCCATCTTTTTCACTCTCCTCTTTCACTTTCATCAAGAGGCTCTTCAGTTCCTCTTCACTTTCTGTCATAAGGGTGGTGTCATCTGCATATCTGAGGTTATTGATATTTCTCCCTGCAATATTGATTCCAGCTTGTGCTTTATCCACCCCGGCATTTTGCATGATGTACTCTGGATAGAAGTTAAATAAGCAGGGTGACAATATACTCCTTTCCCAATTTGGAACCAGTCCATTGTTCCATGGCCAGTTCAACTGTTGCTTCTTGACCTGCTTACAGATTTCTCAGAAAATTCCTAATGGAACTCTCTTGCTTTCTCTATGATCCAACGGACTTTGGCAATTTGATTTCTGGTTCTTCTACCTTTTGAATTCTTATCATCTGCCTAACACGATGTCAAATATTTTATATGCACTGCTACTAATCTCTGTAACAACTCAATATAGTAGGAATTATTATTATTATTATATTATATACAGATAACAAAACTGAGACTCAGGAAGGTTGAGTAATTTGTTCAAGGATACAGAGCTAATCACTGACAGAAATGGGTTCAAATACAATTTATCTGAATCCATAGCCCATGCCCTTCACCATTTCAAGCACTGTATCTATAAGTTAGGGTAACTCCTAAGGAAAATGAAAGGAAAGTATTGAGTCCAGAATCATACCAACTGATGAAAAATTATGTAAGTGAATCAGAGAAAGTAAGTCTCTTAAAAAAAAAAATAGATCTGAAGGTGTGATTTAAAGTTATATTATCAAAATGTACTACCACAGTATCAATCTAAATTATCCAAATGTGTTTCATTTTCAAGGGAGAAAAAAAAACTAAACTGAATATATCCATTTTAAAACAACAGTTCTCATCTACTCGCCACAGTAAATTGTACTTCATAGGTCATAGGCAGTACTGAGTTTCCACACAATTTATTCTTCAATTATAGAGTTATACAATGCATACAGAGAGGACAGATTGATGAGTGCCAAAACTCAGGTTCTGAATGGAAAACTTATTCATGAGACCATTAGACAATTATATCCAAATATCTGTGACAGGGTATGAGAAAGCAGATTGAAGTGTAATAAATCCTCTCTGACAGACACAGTGAGAGGAAAAAGAAGGAAAAAAAAAAAAAAAACCTGAGGTGCCTGTATAAGTTGAGATAAATATCACTAAGAAAAGAGTCAAGCTGCATGAGAGAATCTGAGAGTCAGCATCCAAGGGAAGTGGAAGAAAGTCTCAAAGGAAATTCTAAAAGCCCAAAACAAATTAGAATACTGAAAGCACACTCAACAGCACTGGACAGCCTATCAAAACTGAATTCTCTTAAGTCCAAGCAGCTGCTGTAATGTGTCATCATGTCACTGAGACAGAAAACCCAATTACAGCTTTAATGGGTAAACCATAAGGATACAACAACTGGTCAGAACCAGAAAAAAAATGTTGAGATTCGGAAAAACTACTTGGTAGGGAATCTCTGCTCCTCTGGCATTCAATGATAATACTCATCAGCATGAATCTTATACATTCATCATTCAACAAATATTTACTGAGGCCACTGTTTTGGGCACTAAAAACACAGTAGTGAATAATAATGTTCTTGTAAGAGCTTGCATTCTGGTCCAGTAAAAAAGTCTTTAAAATGAAATATAGTATATCAGAAGATGCTAAGTACTATGAAAAAAAAATAAAACAAGGAAGGGAAAATGAGGAACATGGGAGACTAGCACAGGGGAAATACAGTTGTAAATAGGATTGCAAGGGAAGGGCTCACTGAGCAGGTAACATTAAAGCACAAACATAAAGAGACAAAGGATAAGCCATACAGATACAGACTGAAGAACACAGAACAGCAAATGCAAGGGTCCTGAGGCATAAGAATGGTTAGCCATTTATCAGAAAATCCAAGAAGCCAGTATGGTTGGAGCAAAGTGAGGGAGAGAAAAATCATGGGAAACGAGGCAGAAGGCCAAATCATGTATAACCCTATAGCTATTATACGAACTCTCAGTTTTACTAAAGTGAAGTGGAAAACATTTGCAAATTTCTAAGCAGAGAACATAATCTAATATACAATACTCAAAGATAGTAGAACCAAGAGTAGAAAACACTAGGTAGGAGGCTGTTCTTCTGAACATATTTCCAAAGGCATCAGAATTAGTTAAAGCTCAGGCTATGGCGCCAAGGGCTTCCCTGGTGACTCGGTGGTTAAAAAAAAAAAAAATCTGCCTGCCTGTGCAGGAGACATGGGTTCAATCCCTGGGTCAGGGAAGATCCCCTGGAGAAGGAATTGGCAACCCACTCCAGTATTTTTGTCTGGGAAATCCCATGGACAGAGGAGCCTGACAGGTTAAAATCCATGGGGTCACAAAATAATCAGACAGAACTTAGTGGCTAAACAACAACAGTGCTTAGTTGCTCAGTCATGTCCAATTCTTGTGTGTGTGTGTGTGTGTGTGCTCTTTATTTTTTATTATTATTATTTTTTTTGCAACCCTATGTACTGTAGCCTGCCAGGCTCCTCTGTCCATAGTGATTCTCCAGGCAAGAATACTGGAGTGGGTTGCTATGCACTCCTCCTGGGGATCTTCCCAACCCAGGGTTCAAACCCAAGTACCCCACATTGCAGGTAGAATCTTCACCATCTAAAACAATAATATGGAATCACACCTGTGGGTTCAAACCCTTGCTCAACCACATACCCAATCTTAGATTTCCTTCTATATAAAACAAGAATCTGAATGGATATAATGAACAACTACTGTAGGTCAGACCATGCTCTTTCACGTGTAACTCTGAGCTTGCCTCAGAAGTAGACCAGGAGAAAAGAATAAGGCAATTTATTTATTAGGGCAGTGTGGAGAGTGACACAGGCAAGGAAAGGCACCCTATAAAAAGTATGTCACCAAGCCAGCTACTGCAGTAAACAACTGGAGCTTAATCATACAGGGAAACAGACCAGAACATAGAATTGTCCCACACAAGGAACAAGGGGAATGGAATAATATTTATACTCCAAGTCGGATCAGTCGTGGCTTCAAGGCTACTCCTAGGAAGTGCTAATTTCCAGGCACTTCCAGCCTGTCCCTGTCTGTCTTTACTGAGCAGAGCAGCCTTCTTGCTGCTCCTAAAAAAGCCATCGGGCACAACAGCACACACACAAAGAGAGGCATAAGTTGGCAGTTGAAAGTCTTCTGGCACTCAGTGAAACAGTCTGGAGGAATACAGGTGGGGTACTGACAGCAACTGCTTCATATTCTTAAGAGCAAAAAATACCTGACAGTGTATGCCACAGAATGTTAACAGTGATTATTTCTGAATGGTAAAAATTCTATGTTTATTATCTTCTTTTTGTGCATCACTCATCATTAAGATTCTGCAACAAATGTTACTTATATACAATGTCTGATATATAATGTCTAATATGCATAGAAATCTTTAACAGCATCTTATCTGTTCTTAATGAGTTCTTGTAACAATTTGCTGAAGAGTAGGGATAATTATTTCCATTTTACAAAAAACATTTGAGAAATCGAATGGATTACTCAAAGTCACACCACTGGTTATTCGTTAAGAAGCCTTATAGAGTGTACATGTCCTAGTTCCAGGACTTTTTCTTATCTATGGACTGACCATTTTGAAGATACATACTAGTTAAATCGAACTTTTATCTTACATATGAGAAAACTATATCATAATGTAATTAGCCCAAGACCACACAGTCACATAAAAGAGACTCCTTCAGAGTCCTTCCTTACGTAGAATTTTGTTCACATATAGTACAAAGTACAGACTTCCCTTGTGGTTCAGCTAGTAAAGAATCAGCCTGCAATGTGAGGGATCTGGGTTCGATCCCTGGGTTGGGAAGATCCCCTGGAAAAGGCTACCTGCTCCAGTATTCTGGCCTGGAGAATTCCATGGAATGTATAGTCCATGGGGTTGCAAAGAGCTGGACACAACTGAGCGACTTTCACTTCATAGTACAAAGTGTAAGCACATGGAATCTATACCTACACTGAAAGCCAAAATGTTAGTCACTCAGTCTTGTCCAGCTCTTTGTGACCCCATGGACTGTAGCTTGCCAGGCTCCTCTGTCCATGGGGATTCTCCAGGCAAGAATACTGGAATGTGTTGCCAGTTCCTTCTCCAGGGGATCTTCCCAACCCAAGGATCGAAGCCAGGTCTCCTGCATTGCAGTATTCTTTACCATCTGAGCCATCTGAACAATACTTGAGTTCAAAGGCTTCTAAGGTCCACTTTAGTTGTATGTGACTTTGGGTAGTTTCTCCTCCCTAAAATGCAGACTATGAAATCATCTAAGTCAAGATAATGGTGGGCATTAAAATAATTAATATCTGAAAATTTTGGTTGGGAGAAAGTGGCATATAAAAGCTTGCTATTACCATCAGTCTGAATTTTACATTGAAGAAAGAGAAAACAAATAGAATAGAGAAAAAAACCTACATAGAAGGAATGAAATGTGTTAGAAGGGAAAGTGTTATAACAATTCTAGTATAGGCCTGTTTATATGCTAAAGAATCTTGAAAGCACTTTCTACAGTTTTTATTAAACTTATCAAGAATAACGCCAGTGGGAGGCAGTGTATATTTAGGGAGAAAAATACAGGTTGCTGGGTTTGAACTCTAGTTCTACCACAGCTATCTGATCTTTAGAAAATTCTTTGAACTCTCTATGCCAAAGTTTTCTCATATAACAAAGAATATAGGAAGTAATCTCAGAACATAGAAAGTAATCAGTATATGTTGCTCATTGTATTACTGGATGTATGCTGCTGCTGCTGCTGCTAGGTCACTTCAGTCGTGTCTGACTCTGTGTGACCCCAGAGATGGCAGCCCACCAGGCTCCCCCGTCCCTGGGATTCTCCAGGCAAGAACACTGGAGTGGGTTGCCATTTCCTTCTCCAATGCATGAAAGTGAAAAGTGAAAGTGCAGTCACTCAGTCATGTCCGACCCTCAGCGACCCCATGGACTGCAGCCTACCAGGCTCCTCCATCCATGGGATTTTCCAGGCAAGAGTACTGGAGTGGGGTGTCATTGCCTTCTCCCACTGGATGTATAGAACTGCTCAATTAAATGCATATTAAACTGGAAGAGAGAACTGAGATGGACAGGATTACATCTTGGGACCAAAAGATACAATCTGACCCTAGGTGGCAAAGTTTATGTGAATGGGTGTGAATTTGGGGTATACGGTATGGTGTTAGCCCTTTGTATTCTCAGTGGCATTGATATGTATATACTCAAATAAATGACTACCGCTATATTGACTGACACATTAGACAGGAATAAGAAGCTGGCAAGGGAATTCCCTGGTGGTCCAGTGTTTAGGATTCTGTGCTTTCACTGCTGAGGGCATGGGTTTGATCCCTGGTCAGGGAACTTAGATCCTTGCAAGTCATGCAGCAAGGCAAAAAAAAAAAAAAAATAAAAGAACTTGGCAAGTCAATGAAAATGAAGAAGAGGAAATCATAAATGAAGACAAATGGGGCGAAAGAGGCTTTTTCTCCCAATAGAAGAATCAGTCCTTCATTTTTTAAATTAGTGATATGCTGCATTTCACTTTCTTCAAAGTGGCAGACCTGCCTTCAGCAAAATAAACCAGAAGCAATCCTCAGAAATAGGTTTTTAATAAATATAGATTAAATACAAATCAGGGACTCACAAGGCACTTCTGAGTAAACTTAAAAAAAGGTGCCGTTTCCTCAAAAACTTTACTTTCATCTGCTGGAAAATTGTCATAAACCCATGATTTTTCTCATAACTAGATGCTTTACTACCATCTGCTAGGAACTATAATGAAAATACCTATTTAAAATGTGTGTGATATGAATGGTGTCCCCTAGGGTTGTGTAGTACAAACATGTATAACAGTACATCAAAGGCTCTACTTAATGTATATTTAACAAGGGAAGTATTTGTCATAAAAATGTACTGTGATAAAGGCTACAAAATGTAGTTGTTTAAGAAAATATAGTCTCAAGCCCTCACAAACTTTGCAATCAAATAAACAAATAGTTAGACTTCCGTGGAGTAAGTGCTGTGTTAGAGATTGATAGAAGGTGTTAGTGGAAGCATAAAGGAGGGACTCCTAACGCTGCCTGATGGAGTCTGTGTTAACAGATTTACTCACACGTTAATGGTAGTGCTTATAAAAACTAAAACAGCAAGCTCCAGCCATTTGGAGCAGGTTGATGCTTATCATTGTCACTTTTTGCTTCAGCTGAGGGATGCTATGAACTGAGGAAAACAAGCCAGAGCAGGTTTGCTTCCAGAAGCAAACCCTCCTTACAGCTAGTGGACCTCCTAGGGAGGCAGAGATCATTTATCCACTGAAAAGAGAGAATGGGAAAAGGAAATTGGGAGGGACATGAAAGGAAGAAAGGTGATAGAACACTCTACAGAGCAGAAAACAGAAAAGTAGATGTTGAGAGAATTAGTACAAAGAGGGATGAACAGTTGGAAAGAAAGAAAGTGACATAAGTAATACAATACAGTGCATAGAATGTGCAACTATAGAAGCTTTAAAGTAAAGGAAACAAAATGGAGAAATAAAAACAGAAATCATAAAATGAGAAAGCAAAGAGAAAGCTTGGAAATGAAGAGGGGGAAAGTAGCATTTAGATGGAAAGTGGCATTCAAGACACCTTTAAGAGCAATTTATAAGGGTCTTGCAACACAAGACCAGAGACTTTCTTTTGTCCAGGTCTACATGGAAGGAGTGATTATACTCATATGTATAAACACAAAGAAAGAGAAACAAACAGTAGGTCTACTTGTATACCTGCAGTTGATGTAAACTGTGTACTCATTCACTCATAAATTATTTATTCATCATCTACTAGGTACAAAACAATGAAGCATAAAAAGATATTTAAAATAATTCTGCTCTGCAAAAGCTTAAATAATGATAACATGTCTAAATGACATAAGAGACCATTTAAAAGGGATCCCAGTGGCAAATCTGGGACAAATTGAACATGAAAATAAATTATGTTAGTGCTCAGTTGTGTCTGACTCTTTGCTATCCCATGGGCTGTAACCCACCAGGTTCCTCAGTTCATGGGATTTTCCAGGCAAGAATACTGGAGTGGGTTGTCATTTCCTCCTCCAGAGGATCTTCCCAACCCAGCGATAGAACTTGAGTCTTCTGCAGTGGCAGGCAGATTTTTTACCACTGTGCCACCTTTGAAGCCCTAATACTGATTACAAAACATAGAATAAAATGAGAATCATAAATAAGTACATAAATAACTGAGAGGGGTGAAAGTTATTTCATACAGTAGAAAGCCAACTAACAAATGTAGCATTTATGGAATTAGAAAATCACCGTTTCAACCACTATATTAGTAATTTTTCCAGGCAAAAATTACCATTGGATGCTGAAACTTGTAGGAGAAAGTTTCATAAGAAACATAAATAGGATACTAACATAGTCTCATAGTATTGCCTCATAAAATACTTATGAATGAAAAAAGGAAAAATAGTAACCTACAAAAACCTGACACCATTTTCACCAAGTGATCAACGTTTACATCATCAGTGATGGCACAAATTGATATCATGTGCCTCCTGATGTGATATACCGAGAAGGATACATCATTTTTGTTGTATTCCTGCCCAAACTGCACAATCTAAATTTAATCATAAGAAAAGATCAGACAAACCAAAACTGGAAAAAATTCTACAAAATAAATGGCCTGCATTCTTCACAAAATGTCAAGGTCATAAAAAACAAAAGAACCATTACAGATTAAAGGAAAATGGAGAAACTTAACAAATAAATGCAATATGTGATCCTGGGTTGGATTTTGAACAAGACTTTCTTTTCTTTGAACATAAAGAACATTAGTAAAATGACTGAAAAATCTGAATAAGATCTGTGAATTAGAAATTATTACTATATTAATGTTAATTTTCTAATTTTGATGCTTGTACTGTAAAGTGAAGTGAAAATCCCTCAGTTGTGTCCGACTCTTTGTGACCCCACGGAGTATACAGTCCATGAAATTCTCCAGGCCAGAATACTGGAGTGGATGGCCTTTCCTTTCTCCAGGGAATCTTCCCAATGCAGAAATTGAACCCAGGTCTCCCATATTATGGGCTGATTCTCTACCAGTTGAGCCACAAGGGAAGCCCGAGAATACTGGAGTGAGTAGCCTATCCCTTCTTCAGCAGATCTTCCCAACCCAGGAATCAAACTGGGGTCTCCTGCATTGAAGGCGGATTCTTTACCAACTGAGCTATCAGGGAGGCCTGCTTGTACTGTAAATATGTAAGTAAATGGCCTTGTTTTTAGGAAATACACAGGGAAGATTTTAAAGATAAAGAAGTATGATGTCTGCAACTACAACCAGAAAAAAATGACAACATGCAATTTTAGAATGATGAAATAAACATGATAAAATGTTAAGATCTTGAAAATAACAGGTAAAGATACACAGGAAATCCATGTACTATTTTTGCAACTTTTCTGTAAGTCTAAAATTATTTGGATTGGGAACTCATGTACACCCATGGCGGATTCATGTCAATGTATGGCAAAACCAATACAGTACTGTAAAGTAAAAATAAATAAATAATAAAATAAAATAATTTCAAAGTAAAACATTAAAAATTAAATTAGATAAAATGGAAAATATCATGCAGCTTCTTCCCTAAAACAGTTTATAGTTTACTACATAAGACATACATAGCATATCATAGTCTCATCTGAAACTGTCAATGCCAACCACTGTGTCTGTAGGGCAGTCTTAATTTAACCTGGCATTCAAGTCATCTTCTATGTTTAATTTTCAATAAACTTTTATATTTCTATGATACTGTTCACTTTCTAACTTCAATTACAAGTATGTGTTCAAAGCTATTTACCTCTCCTAGTAGCCTAAAAGACTGAAAGGACAGCATCTAAGTTTTACTTATGGAGCAAGTTTTACTTAGGCAATAATAGAGATTCTATATCGCTGATAACAATAGTAGTAGTAGTAATAAAAGTAATAATAAAAACAGCAGACATTAACTGAGTGCCTACATGCCAGGTACTGTTTTTAGCACTTTACAAAATCACAGTAATCTTAAGGTAAGTACTATTGTTATTCCCATTTTGTAAATAAGGAAATAGAGATTTAGGATTAACAAATTTATCCAAGAATAAACATACAAAAACAGATGTAACAAACTCCAAAGCTCATAATCATCCACCATAGCATGCTGCTAGCTTGTTTGCATGGCTGTCTTTATCCACTGGACTTAGTTCTTTTAGAGCACGAAAAAATGTGAATCCATACCTTACCCCAGAAACCAGAAAAAAAATCCAAAAGTGAATATAAGATTCCAAACTACAGAAACTGGAATAGACTGCTTCCAGGTCTTTTGATAGATGTTCATTTTCTAAGGTCTGAAGCAGAACATCTAACAAATAAAATATTGTTTATTACATTAAATATGACACAGTATTTTTTAAAGAAAAAAACAAGCCGGAAAACATTTAGTTTATAAAACTTTAAAATCTCAAATTTAAAATTTCAAAGTAGCTTATTTAATATTGTGCTATCTTAGTCAGCTGCTAGAACAAAATACCTTTGACTGGATAGCTTACAAACTGCAGAAATTTATTTCTCACCGTTTGAGGATAGAGGTCCCACAACAGGGTGCCAGAATAGTCAGGTTCTGGTGAGAGCCCCCTTCTGAGTTGCAGACTAACAGTTTCATTGTACACTCGTATGGCAAAAGGGGCAAGGGAGCTTTCTTGAACTTCTATAATAAGGGAACTATTAATAATTCCATTCATGAGGACTCTGCCTTCATGACCTATTCACCTCTCAAAGCCCTCACCTCCCAACACCATCACAATGGCATTAGGTTTTCAACATATAAATTTGGGAGGGATACAAACATCCAGCCTATAGCAACTGCATATTAAAACAACATGGAGATGTTGAAAGTTAAAAGAATAAGAATATAAATAAAAATTTACTATAAAGGAAATATCTATTATAAATAGTCAATGTTTAATTCTTAACACTCAATCTTAGTGAGGTTATGGTAAAATTAGTATACTAGTACACTGGCAACACTTTAAATTGAAAAAAATTAGAATATATCTTAGAAATATATTGCAAATTTGGAAAACTCAGCAGTGGCCACAGGACTGGAAAAGGTCAGTTTCCATTCCAATCCCAAAGAAGGGCAATGCCAAAGAATGTTCAAACTACTGCACAATTGTGCTCATTTCATATGCTAGCAAGGTAATGCTCAAAATCCTTCAAGCTAGGCTTCAACAGTATGTAAACCAAGAACTTCCAGATATACAAGCTGGGTTTTGAAGAGGCAAAGGAACCAGAGAGTAATTGCCAACATTCATTGAATCATGAAGAAAGCATGAGCATTCCAGAAAAACATCTACTTCTCCTTTATTGACTCTGTTAAAGCCTTTGACTGTATAGATCACAACAAACTGAGGAAAATTCTCAGAGATGGGTGTACCAGACTACCTTATTTCTCTCCTGAGAAACCTGTAGGTGGATCAAGAAGCAACAGTTAGAACCAGACACAGAACACCAAACTGGTTCAAAATTGGGAAAGGAGTATGACAAAGCTGTATATTGCCACACTGCTTATTTAACTTACATGTGAAATGCCAGGCTGGATGAATCACAGGCTGGAATCAAGATTGCGGAGAGAAATATCAATAACCTCAGATATGTAGATGATACCACCTTAATGACAGAAAGTGAAGAGGAACTCAAGAGTCTCTTGATGAAGGTGAAAAGGAGAGTGAAATTTATTAAAAATTTAGTTTTGTAAAATTTTAGTAACATAGGGAGATACTCATGATGCAATACAATCTAAATTATAAAATGAAGCAAAATTTACAAATTCTGGATTATCCATATAGATCCCAAAATATTTGTCTGCTAACTCAGATTTAACCTCATGTCACTGGGTTTGAGTGCAAATGGGACAAAACTGTCAAAATACTATGGTCTCTCTCTATATATATTTAAACTCTATTCAACAATCCAGTTATTAATTTCCTCACAGGATGTTTAAGAGCGCAGATTTTAGAGTGAAACAAACCTAGTTTGTATTTTGTAACCAGAACAGATTCAAGTTTTCTTTATAAAAGAAAAATTAATTAATACAAATTAATTTAGAAAAAAAAATACACTCAAAAGAAAAAGAGAAAGGGAAAATGAAGAAACCTACTCATAATTTTATAATTCTTCATCTATAGATAACTATCATCAATATTTTGTACTCACCCAGAGTACCTTCTGCTTCCCTAGTAGCTCAGACACTAAAGCATCCACTGCAATGCAGGAGACATGGGTTCGATCCCTGGGTCGGGAAGATCCCCTGGAGAAGGAAATGGCAACCCACTCCAGTATCCTTGCCTGGAAAATTCCATGGACAGAAGAGCCTGGCAGTCCATGGGGTCGCAAAGAGTTGGACACAACTGAGTGACTAACACACACAGAGTATCTTCTAAAAATGTTTAAGCATATATAAAGCTAATACTTTTTTCATGGAATTTTCTTTTTATTTAACTGCTGTTGTACTTCTCGTTTGTCTTCTTTTCTATAGGACTACTCATGCCCTCACACATTTTTAACTGAAACTTTGATTGACACAATTGCATTTAAGAAATAAGGTGGAGATGTTTTGTGTATTACACCATTTCCCCCAACTGTAGGTAAAAATCAATAGTGCAATACCACATTGGAGAAGGAAATGGCAACCCACTCCAGTGTTCTTGCCTGGAGAATCCCAGGGATGGGGGAGCCCGGTGGGCTGCCATCTCTGGGGTCGCACAGAGTCGGACACGACTGAAGCGACTTAGCAGCAGCAGCAGCAATACCACATATGGTACAACGTCAAAACCCGGATATGGACAATACCACTAACCGATTTCATTCATATTTCCCCAGTTTTACTGAAACTCCCCTGTGTGTGTCCATGTTCATGCATGCATATTTAATTCTATATAATTTTATCACATGTGCAGGCTTCTGCATCGACCACCAGAGTCAAGATACTGAATCACCACAAGGATTTCTCATACCCTTCCTTTTACAATCCCTCACCTCATTCCATCCCCACCACCTCCATCCCTAATCTCTAGAACCACTCCTCTGTCCACTTCTAAAATTTTGCCATCCCAAATATATTATGTAAATGAAATCATACAGTAGGTAACCTTTTGGTATTGGCTTTTTTTTCACCCAGCATAATTTCCTGGAGATCCAAGCTATTGAATCTCCTAGATATTGTGCTGTGTTTATCAGTAGTCCATTCTTTTCATTGCTGAGTAGTATTCCGTGGTATGACAACGTCACAGACTGTATAATCTACTGAAGGATATCTTGGTTGATTCCAGATTTGGACTATTACAAATAAAGCTGCTACAAACATTTACATGTAGGATATTGGTTGAACATATGGTAATTTCATGTTTAATTTTATAAGAAACTACTAGATGCCCTCCCAGAGTGGCTGTGCCATTTTATATTCCCACCAACAATGTATGAGTTATCCAAATCTAGTCTTGACTTCTGGATCTGCTTCATGTTTACCATATGAACTTAGGCAAGTTACTTTATCACTTTATAAGTCTTTGTTTCCTCAGTTAACACAGAGATGGTAATTTTATGGAGCTGCTGCTGGGACTAAAGGAAACATGTATAAAGAAAAAAGTCAGCTACTATTAACAGAGTATAAAGTAATGGTTAAGCAGACAGACTGCATATTAGAAAACCTTGTTTTATAAATACTTAGAGCAAAATAGAAACTGCCTGGAGGCAAGAAGGGAGAACTGGATATTAGAAGGAAGGAGAATAGGAACTACAGGTTAGTGCCCTCCTTTCCTTTATTTTTTATTCATGGAAGTGAAAGTCTCTCAGTCATGTCCAACTCGTTGTGACTCTGTGGACTATACAGTCCATGGAATTCTCCAGGTCAGAATACTGGAGTGCATAGCCTTTCCCTTCTCCAGGGGATCTTCCCAGTCCAAGGATCAAATCCAGGTCTCCCACATTGCAGGCAGATTCTTCACCAGCTGAGCCATAGGGGAAGCCCTTACTCATGGAAAGGCATTTTATTTTAAATATAGCAGTGAAGCCCTTACTCATGGAAAGGCATTTTATTTTAAATATAGCAGCATGTGCATGTCAATTCCAAACTCATAATCTATTCCTCCTCCCAATCTTTCCACCCAGTAAGCATAAGTTTATCCTCTAAGTCTGTGAGTCTCTTTCTGTTTTGTAAATAAGTTCATTTATATCATTTTTTCTTAATAAAACAATAAACATGATGCTTTTGAACTGTGGTGTTGGAGAAGAATCTTGAAAGTCCCTTAGACTACAAGGAGATCCAACCAGTCCCTCCTAAAGGAAATCAGTCCTGGGTGTTCATTGGAGGGACTGATATTAAAGCTGAAACTCCAATACTTTGGCCACCTGATGTGGAGAGCTGACTCCTGATGCTGGGAAACATTGAGGGCAGGAGAAGGGGATGACAGAGGATGAGACCATCGGATGGTATCACTAACACAATGGACATGGGTTTGGGTGGACTCCGGAGGTTGGTGATGGACAAGGAGGCCTGGCGTGCTGCAGTTCATGGGGTCACAAAGGGTCAGACACGACTGAGCGACTGAACTGAACTGAAATCATTTTTCCTTAATAAAACAATAAGCATATGGAAAAAGCATTTTATCTTACTAGGTAAAATGCAAAGGCTCTGAGTTTACAGACTTGAATTCTACCTCTTCCTCTTACTGTTCAACTTAGGAAAGTTAATTATTCTCTTCATGCTTTAAGATCCTCATCTTGTGATATTATTTACTTTATCACACTGTTGTGAAAAAAGCTATGATACATATAATGCATTTAGAATCATGTTCACCACAAAAATAATTGCTAGTCATTATTATTTCTAATAGTCTGCTTTTTCTCCCTTCTATCATCAGCCATGTGGCCTTGGGCAAATCATATAACAGTTGCTTGATCTCAGTTTCCTCATCTGTACAAAAAGAATAGAACTTTATAGGACTGTGATAAAGATCAAACAAGAAAATATATTTTAAGATGATTGGCACATAGCAAATGTGAGATAAATGTTCATTCCCTTCCTCTTCTAATCACCAAATTACTTTCAGTTCAGTTCAGTTCAGTCACTCAGTCGTGTCCGACTCTCTGCGACCCCATGAATCGCAGCAAGCCAGGCCTCCCTGTCCATCACCATCTCCCGGAGTTCACTCAGACTCACGTCCATCATGTCCGTGATGCCATCCAGCCATCTCATCCTGGGTCGTCCCCTTCTCCTCCTGCCCCCAATCCCTCCCAGCATCAGAGTCTTTTCCAATGAATCAACTCTTTGCATGAGGTGGCCAAAGTACTGGA